>VWPU01008808.1:0-108167 GCA_013398955.1 Callaeas wilsoni
CCGCCCCGAGCCCCGCCCCGCCCCGCCGCGCTCCCACGGCCGCGCGGGTCCCTCCGCCCCGCCGGACACGCGGCAGCCGCGCTCGGTTCGCCCGGGAGTCTCGGGACGCCCGGCACTGCTGAGAGGGGACACGGGCGGCGGCCGCCGTTGCCGCACCGCCGCTGTCGCGGGGGGAGCCGAGCGCTGCTGAACAAAGCAGGCGCCGCTCCCACTCCACGCGGGAGCTTTGTCTCCTTGTCGCGGCAGCCGCGGTGACATCTTCCCCAGCGCGGCCGCGGTCCCACCCACGCGCAAACGTGGGTTTGGCTGAAAGATCCCTCCCGTTTTCCCCCCGCTCCAGCCCCCGGAGCGGGCGCGGTGGGACTCCCGTGGGCGGCAGGTGCAAGGGCGCAGCGCTGCCACCACGCACCTCCTGCAGCATCGCCGAGAGGAACCCTCCTGTGCAGAGGGAATTACATGGAAAAAAGAACAAGTGGGCCGAGGAGGTTTCCCTTGTGGGTGTTTTCCCCTGGTCCCAGATTTGCGGGTGGACTTCTGCCCCGGTGGGCACGGGGAGAGGGAGCGGAGCCTCAGCGGGTGCGGGCGGTGTGTTGGGGCTGTCCTTTGTGACGCCCCAGGGGCTGCCAGAGCAGGGCTGATGGACGGTGGAGGTGTGGAGGGGAGCAGGGCTGGCACAGCGTGCGGGCTTGCCGGAAGAACCTGCTGGGCAGAGCCACCCGGGTCTGCACCCTGGGCACAGCCACGCAGCGTGCTGGAGGAGCATCCAGCGCTATCCCTGAGATTCTGCGCCGACGCACGGAGCTGAGCACAAGGCTCCCCTGCACCGCGGCTGGGGAAAGCTCTGTGAGGCCGGAGCAACTCTGTGTGGCGTCTGACCGAGACGGGCAGCCGGCGCCCGCCAGCCCAGCGAGGTGTGGGCACCGGTGGCGCTCGGCCCCGGGCAGGGCTCGTGGCTGTGCGAGCAGCGGCGCTACCGCGTGGCCCCGGCCAGCAGCACGTGTGCTGCCCCGGCCCCTCGCTGCTACCATCACTCCTTCACGCTGTGATTTATTGATGGCTCGCTGGGCTCCCAGCACTCGGAGAAGGGCTGGTCTGCAGCAAGGAGCGATCAAAGCGCCGTGGGAGACAGCGCACTGAGCTCAAGCGCTGTCGGCTCCGCAGGCAGGGCTGAGCTGCCGCCGCCCTCGGCATTCAGCGACCGAATCGCTGCCGATTTGCTGCTTCTGCTCTTGGAAGCAGGAGCACAATGGGGCTGAGGGAGGATTTGGTCACAGAGTCAGCCCTGAGACCCTCAGCCTAGGGCCTCCCCACTCCACTGCCTACCAACGAAAAAAGGAAACTTGTTTTCAGTTCAGGGTCTCCCAGGTAGCTCTGAACTGCCACTCTCTTCCAGAACCCTCAGAAACACCCAGGTCATGGCTCAGTAGATGGAAAAGATAAGGAGAGATCGTGAAGGAGAAGAAAGGCAACCCAAACCAAGACATACACAAAGAAACCCTCATTTGCCTGCACAGTCTGACATCCTGAAAACGCTCCAGGCTGTTTGCAGTCTCAGTCAACCCCACCCAGCCCTGCTCTCCTGGCACATGTGAGTGTCTGTCTCAGCTAAGGCTGTCGTTGGTTGCTGCTGGGCTGCCCCAGCGATGGCACGAGCCCTGTGGCCATGGGGAGCCGCAGAGGGGCTGAGCATCACCGACAGAGGGGACACAAAGGGCCACTCGCAACCGTCTGGTGTCAGGGCAGCTCTGTGCTCATCTGCCTCACAAGGATGGGCAGCATGTGGGGATGCCACCAGACCCCTTGGCCTGAGGAGAGACCTCAGGTGTCTGTGTACCTGGCACATTGCCCTCCAACCAGCTCTCCTCACAGGCAGAGCACAGCCCCGTGCATGGACTCCGGGTGCTGCCCTCCCAGAGGCTCTGAGTGAGCTGAGGCACCCCTTGGTGCTTTGGCTTCTCCTCTCCCATGAGGACAGCACCAACTCCCTTTCCTGCTATCAAAGCTGATAAAAGCAAGCAACAAGAAGGACCTGTCTTTCTGACCATATCAGCAAAGGGAAATGCTGGCAGCTGCCTTTGTTTCTACTCCTTTGTAGATGGTCTCTGCTGGGAGAAGGCAGGCTTGGCCAGGACTTGGAGGCGTGCTCACCTCCCCTGTGTCTGTTTGTGCCAGCACAGCATCACATACCGTGGCTGCAGCTCCCCCCTTCCTGGGGACCTGGGTGAGTGGCATTTGGCCAGGACCTTGGAGGCGTGCTCCCCTCCCCTGTGTCTGTGCCAGCACAGCATCACATAGCGTGGCTGCAGCTCCCCCCTTCCTGGGGACCTGGGTGAGTGGCATTTCCGTGGGCTCAAACCCATTGCAGCTGTTTTTGTGTGCCAGACACGTGCCTGCATCAGGCAGCGAGCTCACAGCCCGGGTGCTGCCCATGGGAGCACTGAAATCTGGCAGCAAAGA
Source organism: Callaeas wilsoni (assembly GCA_013398955.1). Taxonomy (NCBI): domain Eukaryota; kingdom Metazoa; phylum Chordata; class Aves; order Passeriformes; family Callaeidae; genus Callaeas; species Callaeas wilsoni. The sequence goes on from VWPU01008808.1 coordinate 2,458, forward strand.
GCACCAGGCACATAAAGACAGAGATGGTTTGGGTTTGGGGGTGGAGCTGAGAGCGGGGCTGTGGCCATGGCACAGCTTCCTGGGGAAAAGGGAGCGCTGGCTGGGCACAGGGCGGTGGTGGAGTTTCCATAATAACAAGGGAAAGATCAGAGGTGAAAAACGAACTGGCAAATGTGGACAGAAACAGCTGTCATGAATTTCTTTTTGTCCCACAGACACATGAATACATCATAGAACGTGTGTACGTGCCCTTTTTTCCTCGGCAAACACTGATGGAGCATGCAACAGAAATCTCTCCCTGGCTCACACATACACACACACACACTCTCCCTCTAATCCCTTTCCTGCTTGTATGTCAGAGAAAGCTATTTATGGAACGTGAAATCTAGGTCAAAAAGAAGGAGAAAATCTGAAGGGAATGATAACAGTCCCTCCCAAAGGCCATGTGGGGTCAGCTCAGGCCGATGGGATTAGCGAGGGGCCGCTGTGGTGCTTCACCCCTGGCTGAGCGATGGCTCCTGGCCTGGTGTGAGCTCCCTGTGCCTTCCATCGCTGCTGCTTCCCCACGCAGGAGAGAAGGCCATGACAGCCGAGAGGAGTGCAACAGAAATCGCCTGCCTACACAGAGACCGGGATCATGGCACACAGAGGAGGAGAAGGAGGAGGAAGATACATGACTCTCCTAGAAGCCACATGACTTTCCCAGAAGCCGTGGAAACTCATCCCACAGTGAGCCAGCCCCTGGGGATTGGGCCAGCACAATGAGGGGTGCAGGCACTTTGTCCTTCCTCCTAAGCACAGCCCTGCTGCCCCTGCAAGAGCATGAGTGCCAAGGGACTGGGCTGGCACGTGCCTTCTGGGGCAAGGCAGCCATGGGCCTGGAAGCCAGCTCTCTAATTTAGTCATAAACAGGGAAACAAAAGCAATACAAAGAAGACAGGAAGCAGGTGGGAGGCAGAGGGCAGCTGTTCTGTCCCAGCCTTTGGGAGTATCTCTCCCAGGCAGTGCTCTCCTGCCCAGCCTGGGCTTGGCAAAATTCTGGTATATGGACGGGCACAAGGTGCATGCAGCCCTGGCCTCCCTGCAAGAGAACTGGACACAGGATAAGGAGCTGGACACCTGAGCTTTTTGGGAAGAGGCTGCTGAATCTCAGGGCAGGATGCTCTGAGCAAGGGTGGTGTTACCAGATGGCCCAAGGAGGACTGGGAAGAGAACTGGCTTGGTGTGAGCTTTCCCTGCTCTATTTGCTTGCTCACCTCTGCTTTCCTGTTTCCCCTGGACATCAAATATTCCGCTCTGCATTGCAAGCAGTCTATTAAACAAGTAATTCCCAGAGCTGCCTCTAATAAGCAAGAGCCGGAGCTGAGGAGCCCTTTGTGGTCCTCCGGAGCCGGCTCGGCTGTCACCACACGCCTGGCAATTAGAGGAATAGGTTCCACTGGGGCTTTTGAGTCTCGGCTGTGCAAGGCACAAAGCTTTGTTTAAGGGTGATCAAGGGCAGCTCATCATGTCTCGCTGGCTGTCAAATGGGAGCTAATTGCCTTGTAATGTCCCTGTGACACAGGCATTAGTGGGAGGAACTGTCGTGACAGGGGCGTGACAGCTGTCAGGGCTCTCCCCCGTGCTCCCCACACACCCGGCATGGAGCTTGCTGCCCCTCCTCCTGCCCTGTGAAAGTGCCTGAATCCCTCTGCTTTAGCATCCAGCCCCGACATGGCCCTGAAGTAAAAAGAAGCCTGTGCTGGCCCCAGCACTGCTGCTGCTGGTGCCTCTTTAGGATGTGTCCCTACAGAGACAAAAGCATGGTGGTCCCCATTCCTCTGGGCTGGTGCATGGATGCTGGATGAAGAAAGGCATCCCAGGGATGTGTCTGGGTGAGGGCTCTTAATGGTATCACCTCAGAGCCCTGCGTGGAGCAGAGGCCATGAGCGACCGTTACATCTAGAGGTGACAGTGCACCCACTTCTCCCTGCTGGTCCAGGCTGATGCCACCAAGCTGCCACCTGCTGCTCAGGAGGCCCCTCTCCTACACCACTAGCCACTTAGAGCCTCAGGGATGCACAGAAAAGGCCCTGGGCGTGCTGGTTGACAGCAGCTGAACAAGAGCCAGGTGTGCACAGGTGGGCAAGAGGCCAAGGGCACCTGGCCTGTAGCAGCCATGGTGTGGCAGCAGGACCAGGGCAGCGACTGTCCCCTGTGCTGGGCATGGCTGAGGCACCTCAAGTGTTGTGTCCATTTCTGGGCCTGTTGTGACAAGAAAAGACATTGAGGGGCTGGAGCAGGTCCAGGGAAGGAAACTGAGCTGGGGAAGGGGCTGGAGCACCAGGAGCAGCTGAGGGAGCTGAGGGGTTCAGCCTGGAGAAAAAGAGGCTCGGGGGGACCTCACTTTCTACAATTCCGTGACAAGAGGGTGCAGCCAGGTGGGGATTGGGCTCTGCTCCCAGGTAACAAGTGGCAGGATGAGAGGAAATGGCCTCAAACTGTGTCAGGGGAGGTTTAGATTGGATATTAGGGAAAACTTCTTCATGGAAAGGGTGCTCATGCACTGGCACAGCTGCCCGGGGCAGTAGCAGAGTCACCATTCCTGGGAAGTGCTCAAAAAACTTGTGGATGTGGCACTTGGGGATATGGGTTAGTGGTGGCCTTGGCCTGGTGCTGGATTAGCAGTTGGACTCAATGATCCTAGAGGGTTTTTCCAACCTAAATAATTCCATGATTTGCCGGGGAACTGAGCCCAGATGGCTGATTAGAGGTGTGAGTGCTTCCCAGATGTGTCTCTTGCCTCCTACATCCTGTGCACACACAACAAGGTATGCTCCTCTCTGCTCCCCAACCCTCCACCAAAACCACCCCAAGCCCCAGCAGCCAACGTGAAGGGCTGGAGGATGCTCTGGGAACCAGTGGAACTGTGCTGGGTCATGTCAGAGAGAGGTGGCACCAAGGCATTTTGAAAGACCCCTCTGTGATGTGCCTGCTGCTGCTGCCTGGTGTCAGCCTGAAACTGTGGCAGCACCGAGCTCAGCAGTGTTCAGCCAGCAAGGAGAGGGCTGTGGGAGAGGGGCAGCCAGCTGGGAGGAGTGTGGGACAGAAGCAGAAGGGAGAGGGTCACAGGAAGGAGGGACAGGGCTGAGCAAATATCTCATCCCTCCCAGGGGATCTCTTCCAGTTCCTGCCTTATCCTGTGGACCTTGACGGGGATGCCTCTGCAGCTCAGACCACTGAAGGGAGATGTTAGAGCATGCCCATATCTCTGGGGAGGAAGGCCCGGAGCCAGGCAGGAAGGCTGCCAGTGCCCCCTTCCCACTCCACACTCTTCCCAGAGCTGGGATGTACCTGTCTCCCACTGACAGCCCACCCCAGTGCTCTGGCAGCTTTGTCCACAGCAGATGAGCTGAGGCTGCTCTGAAACCCCCTTGGTGCCAGAGCTGGTGCTGAGAGCCACCGTTCCACTGGGCCTGACCCTGGCTGCCTCCACAGACAGCCCTGGGGAGGTAATGGATTCCTCCTGCCTGCTCTGGCATCTGCCTTGCACGATGTACAGGCACCACCATGTTCAGGAACACCAAGGTATCACCTTTTCCAACGGTCGAAAGGAATTATGCCCAGGATGGGACCTCTCAGCTCCTCACACCTTGTGTTACACCTGAGCCCCATCTGGAACACCGGGGCTGGCCAGAGGTGGGAAGGGCACAGGCTACCTTGGAGAAAATTATGCAAAGTGATGCAGATCAAGTGACTTGGAGCATCACGGAAATGCTGCCATGGCTCAGCACAGGGATGCTAGGCTCTGGGGCTTGGGGAGGCTCACTAGTGCCTTGAAACTCAGTGCAAGACCTGTTTGTGCCCCACAGCCAGGGATGTTGGGGCCTCTCTATGTGTCATCAGAGTCACAGAATGGTTTGGGTCGAAAGGACCTTAAAGCTCATCCAGTCCCACCGCCGCCATGGGCAGGGACACCTTCCACTATCCCAGGTTGCTCCAAGCCCTGTCCAACTTGGCCTTGAACACTTCCAGGATGGGGCAGCCACAGCTTCTCGGGGCAGTCTGTGCAAGCACCTCACTAACCTCTAAGATCTTCCTGGAGCCTTCTCTTTTCCAAGTTGAACATTCCCACCTCTCTCAGTCTGTCTCCAGAGCAAAGGGGCTCCAGCCCTTAAAGCATCTCTGTGACATCTTCTGGACTTGGTCCAGCAGCTCCATGTCTTTCTTGTGCTGAGAGTCCCAGAGCTGGAGGCAGCTCTGCAGGAGGGGTCTCATGAGAGCAGAGTAGAGCAGGGGGTATTTCCTCCCTTGACACCTCCTTTGATGCAACACCCAGAGCCACTCTGCCATTCCAGGACCCACATCTGGCTGCTGCTGCCCATCTTCTCAGGCACAGAGCAGGCCCCCACACGCCCCCAAAAGTCATGGACAACCATGGCTGGAGATGCAGGTACCCAAGCATGCTCAACAGCCCCCAGGCAGTGACAGCAGTGTCCCCTGTCCCCGCTGGCCTTGCGCCCCATCCCCTCCACGCCGCTGCACTCACTGCTGTTGGTGGGCAGGGTCCTGCTGCCGCTGAGGCTGCCCGTGGGCGGTGGGGAGATGGAGCGGACGGAGCCCGTGTCGTCTTCTTGGGAGCAGCCTGCCTGGATGGCGCGGAGGTAGCTGTGGCTCCGGGATCGGAAGTAGCTGGGCAGAGGCAGGTCCAGCACCTCCGCAGCTGCCGACTCGGCCTCGCTGTAGGTGGAGTCGCAGACGGGCTCGTACTGCTCCCCCAGCTCCGGCTCGGGTGCCTGCATGGGGACAGGGGCAGCCCCAGTCAGCCCCTGCCTGCGGCCACCCTTCCCTTCTCTCCTGCTCCTCGCCCTCTGGCCACCCCTGCGTGGTCCCGCTCACGGCAGGGGGGACGGGAGGTGCAGTGGTCAGAGGTCAGTGGTCAGTGCTGCTGGGGCACAGGGTGCCCGGGGCTCTCTGCTGAGAGAGGGAACAGGGGCCCCTCCTTGGAGGTGAGAGGGTCCCTGCTTGTGGAGTAGGGGACACTTACCAGCGCAGCGTCTGTGAAACACCCCCAGTCCTGCTGGCGAGAGCACGTGTGGCCAAAATCCCAGTCCAGCCTCTGCCAGGGCCCCTGTCCCAGCACAGCTGGGACACCCCAGCCTCAGATGTGACACCCCGCCAGGGCAGACTTGCTCCTCGGGGGGCAACATGGGGAGACAGCAGGGGAGAGGTGTGGGCTGGGTACAGCCCCCACACTTGCCTAGGATGGGTCTCAGAATCCCTCCCAGCCCCATCCCTGGTGAGGGCCAGGACAGGACTTGGCTGTGGCCAGGGGTGAGCAGGGCAGGGGCAGCTCTCCCACTGCCCCCACCTTCCTCCCCCCTGCCCACAGCCCTGCCTTGCTCTCCTGTGGAAGCTGCTGGGCAAACTTGGTCTTGGAATAGGCTCAGCCAGGTCGAACCAGACCCAGCCCAGGGCAGACCATTCTGAAACATAGGTGAGAGATGCTGAGATTGGTTCTGTTGTCCACATCCATCTCTCCTGACCCTTTCTCCTGGCACTCAAGGACGTTGTTTCTGCCCAGCATTGGCATCTGAGCTCCACAAGGTTTGGCTCAAGATGTTCATCTGCTTTCCCCCTAAAACTGATGGTCCCTAAGCCCCTGCTGGGCCCAGGACTCAAGCTCTCCAGGCTGCCCTGCAGTGCCTGGGTCAGGATTGCTGTCTCCTCCTCTTTTCCTTCTCCTCCTGCCACTGGCCTGGGCACGGGCTGACCCCAGAGCCTGCCTCACGTCCTGCTGTGGGTGTCCAGGCTGGCCCCAGAAAGCTCCGTGAGGAAGGATGAGAGAAACGCCAGCGGGACGATACCTGCTCTCCATGGGTAAATATCTGAGGGATAAGTGAGGGGGGTCCAAAGATCTGGAAGAAAGAGTTGGAGAAGGTTAAAGGCCAAGAACAGGGGAGCCCCTCACACAGACAGTCACTGCACAGGGACTGAGGACAAGGGGAGCGGGGAGCCCGTCCCCTGGGGCCACTGCTGCTGACACTTCAGTACAAACTGCAGAGCTCATAAGATGCCAAGTGAGGCCACACAGGCCCCTCAGACAGTGGCACAGACACAGCAAAGCTCCACAGGACACCTCAACCACGGGAGAAGCTGCTGAGCATTCAGCCTGCTGTGTGCACCACATATCCACGTATATCCCCAGGGGACACTGGGAACACACCGTGCTGGGACACTCCTCGGCACACGGGGCTGCTGGACAAGGCGGCCGTGGGTCCCACTGAGCACCTCTGGGTAGCGCCCAGCATTGGCCAGCACCTCACAGCCCACAGAGCCAGGGGCGTGGGCAGTCCAAGCGCTCCGCTCCCACAGGGGGGAACTGTCCTTCAGCCTGCAGGGCTGGGCTGGCCACCTCGCTGCTCTCTCCCTGTGCCAGAAGAAGCCACACAGAAGCTGTTCTGCCTCCCCAGTGGAGCAAAGCCACAGCACACACTTGGCATACGGACAGACCCCCGACAGACACTGCGCTGCCCGTGGGGGCATGGCTACCTCCTCCTCCTCCTCTCTACCCTCGGGAGCTCTGCTTGGCACCACCCGCCCAGAATGACCCCTCTCGGGGAGAATCCAGGTTCAAAGTGGACCTGAGGGAAGAGGGTTGGCTCTGGGAATGAGCCTGGCCTTCTTGCACAGGGCACAGCTCACAGTGGGGCTCGGCAGTGTTGGGGTCACCAGCTCTGTCCCCCTTGGTGTGACAGGGGGTGATGACACACACACCTGATGGTCCCCAGACTGCCAGAGGGCTGCAAGGTGGAGCTGGGTGGGGACAAAACCAAGCACAGGGGACTTGTCTGTCAGAGTTGGAGGTGTTTCCATGTGGGAAGACACTGAGGTCTGGCTGGATACACAAAAAAGTGTTGGAGGTCACACAAAAGTGAGGGCAGGGCAGGAACTGCCTCTGGCACCGGGATGGATGAGACCAGCACACACTGGCAGATGAACCAGCTCCATCCTGGATCAACAGACATGTGGTTACTGGGAGGCCTCTCAATCCCAACCAGCTGCAGCTGAACTCTGGTTTTCAGGGGACAGTGGCAGAGTGCACATGATGGCAGTAGCCCCACATGTGAAGGGGTGCTGTGGCAGTCGCTGTGCCTCCAGCATCCCAGTGCCACCAGTATGGCTCTGGGCTGGCTGCCTGCACAGCTCCTAGCACATCACGGGCTGCTCAGACCCTTCAGCTCCAAGACCCTCCTGATGTCTCCATGGGGTGCTGCACTCAGGTCCTGGAAGCAGCTCTAGACATGGATAGAGCACAGATCTGTGGTCTCCCACAGAGATCTGGCTTCAGCATGGACTGACACGCAAAGGACAAGGACATGACGGTCCTGACCCTGCCGTGCACTGAGACACCCAGCACATTGCTGCTGCTGCTGCTGCACAAGGGACAGGACTGACCACAGGGAACAGGAATGCCCAGCAATGCCCCTGCTCCCCCCGAGCTCCCCTCCAAGGGGTCTGACCACTCTGGGACAGCAGGAGACTCCAGCCAAGGGGCTCAGAGCCCCCCACACCTGGATGGGAATACGGGCAGGACATGCCCTTTTACCCCCCTCACCCTGGGGCTCCTGCTGCCCACCCTGCTGCTGCGGCCCCCCTGCACACACAGAGCAGCTGTGTGGGCACGTCCCCATGCAGACACACAGGCACAGATGAGACAGAGGCCCAGGGTGACTGGGCTCGCTGGACAAAGCTGTGGAACCATCGCTGCCCTGCAGTGAAAGGGCTGAGATGAGCACACGGGACCTCTGCAAAGGCTCGTCCTGGCACCAGTTATCTCCCAGCCTGTGAGGCAGCTCCAGAGCATTCCCTGCCCCAAGGAGCTCCAGAGCAATCCCACGACCATAGTGTGGGGAGTTAGATGCATTTTGCATCAACTGCATCCCAAATGTTGCGATTGGGGCATGAGCTCACCCTGTGGCAAGGAGTTTGCCACCCTCTGCCAGCACCTCACAGGTGTCCTTGGCTTTGCCATGGGACCCAGGAATATCCAAAAGAGACATCCCCAGCTGGCTGGCAGGACAGCCTCTCGAACTATGGGCACCGTGTTCCTGGGTCCAGCATGCTGCATGAGGGGTGAGGTCCTGAGCTGAGCAGGGTGACTGTCCCTGGTGACCCCGCAGGCTCCCAGGCTGGACACCACCAGGCAAGGTTGGCCTTGGCTCTGGACCCACCCAGTGGGCATGAGGGCCTTGCAGCAAGGTTGAACAGCCTTGCAGATGGTTCTAGGGGGTGACACAGTGAGACCCTGCACCCAGAGCAGCCCTGAGCTTTCCCCAGCACTGCGGGGCACCCTCTGGGTTACCATACCTGTGGCACAGGGACTTTGGCTGCACCAGCAGTGTGAGAGGAGGCAAAGCTGCAGGAAAGAGGTCTAATAAGAATCCTGATTAAAGAGCTGGCCATGACGCTTTGATAAAGCTGCCAGGGAACAGCTTGTGCAGTTCCTGGAGCACAGCCAGTGCCTTGTTTTGAAGAGGGAAGAAGATGCTCCCTTTCCCCTGAGCTGGCCTCCTCCCTTGCTGGCTGTGGCAGCACAGTGGGTCAGCACTTCAGCACCTCACCTGGTTGATGCAGCTGGACTCATTGACACTGTCAGAGATCTGGTTGTATTCTTCCTCCCAGGTCGGGAACTTCGGAGGTAGGAGGATCTCGACAGAGTCCAGGCGGTCCAGGCTCCTGCCAGCAGAGAGAGGGTGTGAGGGTGTCCCCACGGCAGGGGCAGTGCTGGGGCAGTGCAGGAGCAGAGCCAGACCACCCCTGCCCATGGCCAGACCGCCCCTGCCCACAGCCCCTCTGCCAGGCACAGGCACGCGTGGCAGCACAGAGACGATGCTGGGCACAGCGTCCACTGCTTGGCTCCTGGAGAAGGCAGCACTTCCTCACCCTGCTGGCCCCTGGCTTGGGCGTGGCACACAGGGAAAGGGTTGTGGGGTGCAGTGGAAGGAGAGGGCCAAGATTTCAGGTCCTGCTGCCCCCAGGAATGCACTGTAGATGCCAAGTTAGTCCAGCTGGGTCCCAGGGAGCATGTGGGATCTGTGCCAGCCTCCTGTCACAGCACTGCCTGGATTGCTGGAAAAGGGGGGAGAGGCAGGGTGAGAAATGACTTTTAATTTGTATTTTGTGGACTTTGCAATTGGAAACAACTGCAAGATACATATATTTACATTTGTATAGAGGAACCCAAAGGATTATCTGGAAGAAGTCCAATGGGAACCTAGCTGGAATGACAGTGCTGCATGAGCAGGGGATCAGTATTTCCAATGCAGCTTTGCTGGGAGAAACTGCCACTACGTCCTGGGGCACAGCAGCAGGCTCTGCACAGGAGGAGAGCAGGGCTGTCACTGAACCTGAACCAACCCAGACTTCAGCTGAGACCAAAGCACGTGGTGGCTGGGAGGGATGGGGAAGGATGGGGCTCTCCAGGGGCTCTGTTCCACCACAAGACCCTGAAGGAGCCCTGGTCACAGGCTGGGTGCACACGGTGGGGGACATCATCAGCCACAGTAGCCTGGGACAGCTGTGGGGCCTCTCCCTCTGGAATCGCCTGTGATCCCAACAGAGGGCCTCACGGTGCCACTTCCCCCCACATCTGCTGGGGCAGTGGGTACAGAGGTCTGATTGTCACCTGCCTGGGCTCAGCAGAGCTGAGGGCACAGCAGGCCCTGTGCAGCATGTGGCATCCCAGAAGGATTCTGAACTGTCCATCCTGGGATGGGAGGGGACACCCAGGCCACATGGGGACCAAGGGCCATGTGACACCCCTAGCCCTGGACTCTCTGCTGACTGCCGAATTTCCCTCGTGCTGAGGGTTTTGAGGCCTCACACCATGAGTCAGCCACGTCCTGCGGGGGGGCAGTGTCCCTATGCCACCCTACCGGCCTTCACCCCGCCTGGCCACGGGTAAACCGAGTCACAGAGCGGCCAACAACCCTTGCAGGGGCACAGACCCTCGCAGAGGGACGGCTCGTGGCTGGCTCTGTGCCTTGTCCTGGCTCTGGCTGTCCCTGCGGGCCCCCGAACCAGCCGCAGCCCGGGGTCCCTCGGCCCCCCTCCCCACCTCGGGGCTGCGGGTGGCCGGCGAGGCCCGGTCACCAGATGGCGGCCGCGCTCCGCTCCCGGCTCCATCCCCGGCTGCATCCTGGGCTCCGGCTTCATCCCCGGTTTTATTCCCGGCTCCGTCCCCGGCTTTATGCCTCGCTCCAGCCCCAATCCCGGCTCCATTCTCGGCTCTATCCCTGGTTTCAGCCCCGGCTCCAGCCCCGGCTCTATCCCCGGTTCTGGCTCTAGTCCTGGCTCTAGTCCCGGCTCTGTTCGCGGCTCCAGTCCCGGCTCCATTGCCGGCTCCGGCTCCGGCTCTGGCTTCAGACTCGTCCCGAGTAGGGTCCCGCAGGGTCCTGCCCCCGCAGAGATCCTGTAGGGACGAGCCCTGCCCGGATATCCCTGCTGTCTCGACCCGCCGCACTCCCTAGATCTTTCTCGGCATTGTCCCGGCTCGGGCTGAGCCCAGCGCTCAAGACCGGCCACATCCCGATAGACATGGTCTGGAGGGACGATGCCCAGGGCAGAAGGAGCCCCAGCCTCTCTATGTGGGTATTTTTCACCAGAGACCCCATGATCCCACCCTGCTCCCCTGAGGTGGATGTGAAGGCTCGGAACAGGGATGGATCCAGACCAGGCATTTCCAGGGCTCCCCACAGCTGATTTTGTCACCATCTCCCAGCAGAAAGCAGCACCTGATCTCAATGTGAAGGCTCTGTGAGAGGTCCCCACACTGCCTGCACACCACTTCCCTCTGTGTGCTGAGCCTCAGCAGTTCATCCCCAGTGGCTCCTGCTTCCTCTTGCCCCTCTGTACCACCCACAGCCACCCGAGCTGCAGCATTCAGAGCACTGACAGCCCCCAGGGGCCTTGTCCGGGGATGTGGAGCAGCTGCTGAGGACACTGCACAGCATCACTGCCCAATTCACACAGAGCCTGTCCTGCAGGACCAGCCTCTGTCCCAGCAAAGCTTCTGCTCTGCTCCCCCGGCTTTGTCTGTCTGGCTCAAACCACTGTGGGTCTTCCTCCCTCAATACCTGGTGCCAAACCTCTCAGCTCCTCAGGATATCATCCAGCCCAGTGTGCCAACTTTCTGGCTGGTCACAGGGTCCCTGGACACCTCTGGAGCAGAGCAGCTCCAGGCACAGTCCCAGCAGGCCGAGCGTCCTCAGCCATGCTGGGTGAGCAGCTTCCATGTCCAAGTGGCATCTCGGGGTTGGGATCTCTGCATTCCCCCAGAGCAGAAGATGCTTGGAGAGGAAATCCCCACAGCTCCATCCGAGGAGTGCTCTCCCCATGGCTGAGGGGACAGGGACCTGGAGCAGCTCCTAACGCCAGAGCTACTGGGAATCACCAGGATGGGGAGCTCTCTCAATTCCTCTGCCGCATCTTCTCCTGTCCCGCTTGTCTCCTCATCTCTCTGTTAGAGCTGGGGTGCAGGAACCCTGTTGGGCTCTGATCCCACATAGGGCCTCTGTGGGGTGCTGCTGCTGGCCAGACCTCAAGGGCTGCTCCAGGGGTGGCCCTGAGGACCTGTGCAGAGCTCCCAGAGGAGCTCCGGAGTTACCTTTGTGTGGTGCTCTGCTCACTCAGGGACTGTTGGGTGGCCTTGAGGTAACTCTGCCTCCGAGCTGCAGTTTTCGGGGATGGTTTGGGGCTGGTTTCTGAGTCTTCACTATCATCATCCCCCATGGCTTTGATGTAACTCCCGCTCCGCATGCGCCGGCACGGGATCTCACTGTCCTTGTCCCGGGACAGCGTGTTGTTCCACTCCCCGTGAGGCACCTGCAGGAGGAAGGGGAGCGTGAGCAGATGTGAGGGATGACACACGCCCATGATCCTGGGACCAGCAGGATCATGGGGAACTGGGGAGACTGCTGGACCTTCCGCTGGAGTGTAGTGGGAATAAGCAACACAATTCCTTCACAACCCTCCTTTACCAGTTCATGCCAGGCAGCCCTTGGTTTGGTGGCCTCTGTTTTAGCACATCACAGCCATTCCCCGCCACCGGACACCTCCATCCCAGACATGCTCACACGGCCAGGACAAGCTGCACGATGCCAGGAGTAATGGGGGGAGAGGGGACAGTCTCACTGGGCCTGTGTGAGGCATTGGGACAGGGCTGGACATGGGTGTTCATTGCACAGACCACATCACTGAATGTAAAGTGCTGTCGTGGAACAGGGCTTGGGGGTCAGAGCACAGATCTTCATGGGTTCTTTAAGATTTCTGAGTTGAATGTAACTCTGAGTGGCTGAAATTACTTTCTGGAACCAAGTCAGGCTCTCACAAGTTACTCTAGAGCAGCTTGGGCACACAGACCTTGTGCTGGCCTCTCTGCAGAAAGATGAGCAGCACCTTGGGCATGAAAAACACTTCTAACCACACCAAGATGACAACTCCACAATTAATTTAAGGCAGACACGGTCTCTTGTTCCCTCACTAGAGGTGAGTGAGCTGATGGTCCCAGGGAGGCTTGAAGCACTGAGCAGCCACAGTAGCCACCACCTCGCCTGCCCATCCTGTGAAGGGTTTGTGAGGGGGACTGGAGGCAGAGCCAAGGTGCACAGGACTGACCGGGACAAGCCACATGCGGTGTGGGACAGGTCAGGAGAAGGATGGGGAAGCCCAAGCTTCCAGGAACAAGCCTTGGCTTTGTGGCTCGCTTGGATTGCTGCTGGCCTTTGTCTTGCCCTCGAGGACATGGCCAAGGAGCAGCCAGGCCACATGTGAGGATGCAGCAATGTCCATGCCATGCCAGTGCCAGGGCAGCCCAGGGCCACCCAGACTGCTCCAGCAGCAGCTGAGGATGTCATGGGGAGCAGTGACAGGTGCTGATGAGAGCATTCACCTTGGCTCTGCTGGATGGAGTGGCTGGACCTGCCCAGCTGCCCAGGGAGCCGTGGGACTGAGCAGCCATAGCTCACGCAGTGCTCTGGGGATGCAGGGCTGGGCAGCAGCTGCGACGAGCCAGAGCCCTGTGGTGCCCGTTCCCATCCCTGCTCCCAGCAGGGCTTCTGTGGGAGCCAGAGCCAGTCTGAGGTTGTGTCTGACGCTGCTGGGGTGTAGCACCTTCAGGTGAAGTTCAGATCTGCAGGCTGCAGGCTGTGTCCAGGTGCAGGCTCAATCCACACACCACAGCTGAGGGCTTTCTCCTGCCTGAAGGAGCAGGGGCTCAGCCCATGTCCTGCCAGCCTGCTCTGTGTGTCCACTCTGTGGAACAGATCCCAAACCACCCTTGGGGCTGTTTTGGTGGCAGGCCCCTGCCTGGAGTGCGCCCATGACCCAGCACCCACATTCCTGGGGGATGTGGATCAGAGCCAGGGCTGATCTAGGTGTGTGAGGTCCAGCTGGGGACCGAAGTGGAGTGGGTCTTCCACATGAGGCACGCACACTGGCCAGGCCTCCATGGCCCCATTTGCTGCTAGTGTGGATTTTCCCAGCTCTTTCCACTCTAGTCCTGCAATCCTTGTGCTTGGCCATGGCTCCCAGGCTGGCTGCTCACACGACTGTCCTGTCCAGCGCAGTGGCTGTGGGTGTCATCTGTCAAGTCCTTATAAACACAAGAGCCGTGAACCCTTTCCCTGCCAGGTGTGAGTGCTGCCTCTGCCCCAGCCTCTATCTGTACTGGTAGCCTTGAGGCCAGGAGGGACCTTGCCGGCTCCAGATGAGTCCTGCCACTGGAAGGATTTCACAGGTCATGGGGATGCCTGGCTCTGACCCTTTCTAAAGGAGACATGGACCCTGGGAATCACTTTTATATCTATCAACTTGGTGTCAGGTCTGACTGGAGACTGCATTTTACTGCCTGCCTTCCCCTCGGGGTGAGCTGCAGCTCCTGCCTGTGGGGTCTGGGCCTCTGGAGAGAGCAGGCAGGGGTGGTGAGGGGTCGCAGGGCTGGTGAGGAGTGGCAGGGATGGTGAGGGGCGGCCGGGGCGGGGGGGGAGGGGAAGGGGCGGAGCGCGGGGGGGGGGGGGGGGGGGGGGGCCGGCGGGGGGGGGGGGGGGGGGCGGGGAGGGGGGGGGGTGGCAGGGGGGGGGGGGGGAGGGAGGGATGGGGAGGGGCAGGCAGGGATGGTGAGGGCAGGCAGGGCTGGTGAGGGGCGGCAGGGCTGGTGAGGGGTGGCAGGGGTGGAGAGGGGCGGCAGGGGTGGTGAGGGGCAGGCAGGGCTGGTGAGGGGCGGCAGGGCTGGTGAGGGGTGGCAGGGGTGGAGAGGGGCGGCAGGGGTGGTGAGGGGCAGGCAGGGCTGGTGAGGGGCGGCAGGGCTGGTGAGGGGTGGCAGGGGTGGAGAGGGGCGGCAGGGGTGGTGAGGGGCAGGCAGGGCTGGTGAGGGGCGGCAGGGCTGGTGAGGGGTGGCAGGGGTGGAGAGGGGCGGCAGGGGTGGTGAGGGGCAGGCAGGGCTGGTGAGGGGCGGCAGGGCTGGTGAGGGGTGGCAGGGCTGGCTGCAGCCCCTGGCTGAGGAGGGCAGGCCAGCCAGCAGCCAGTGTGCCACGCAGGACAGGGACTGCCCGGCCGTCCCCTGTGCAGGGCCACTGCTGGATGGTGTGGGGCAGTGAGGGGTGCTGGGCTCAGCCCGAGACAGTGGGGGCTTTAAGACCTCAGGATCCTGCAGCTGCTCTGCTGCCACTGCTCAGTTCTGCCGTGGCTGCTGCATTTGCCTCCTGGCCTCGGGCTCTCTGGGCACAGCAGCACAAAGACAGTTCCAGTGCGTCTCTCTGCTGGTGCAGCTGCAGCACTGCCTGCCCCACAGGGATCTGTCCCTCTCCCAGGAACAGCCTCCCTGTGGCATCACGACAGCGCCTGGTCCTGACCAAGCTGCCTTAATCCTCCTTTCCCTGCCTCTCCTCTGCTTTGTGCCTTGGCAAGGCAGCGGGACACAGAGCTGCTCTCAAGGTGCTCCGCATTCCAGTTCAGCAGTCAAGGGGAAGGAAGGTGCTTGGGAGGACACCCCCTGAATCCACTGCCCCACTCTGGAGCATGTCTCACCTCCGCCTGCACAGAGTCCACTGGAACTCCCACAGTTCTCTCTCCCATGGGACAGAGAGAAGGACAAGTGTTTCATGCGTCACACCTGCAAAGGCAAGCAGGTGCCCTCAGAGCCCTGCAAAAGCAATACAGGTCCTTTGGATGCTGTTCCGGGTCCTCTGGGGTGCTTCTCTGCTGAAGGATGTGAAGAGCTTGTCCCAGAGTCTGAAGCTCTGCAATGGGGGTGAGGAGCCCAGAGCAGCTTCTGTGATCAAGGACAGACCTGACAGTAACAAAGTGCAGCCCCTCGAGGCAGCAGAGTTCCTGGCAGCTGAGACCCGCGGCTCTGAGCACAGCCTGTGTCTCATGCCCAAGTGGGCACGAGGGCACACAGGCCTGGCACAGAGCAGCTCCGGAGACTCCTCACAGGTAGTGGGACTCTGCTGCCCTTCCTGCTGCTCTCCCAGGTGCGGCCTTGGCTCTGCCCATGGTGCTTTGGGTGGTGTGGAAGGCGTGGGAGTAAGAGGATGCCCAGGTCTGGAGACTTTATGGAGACTCAGGGATGCACCTGCCCTGAGGCTGCATGGGGGTGATGAGCGGGCAGCAGGGATGGTCTGCCAGGCTGCAGGTCCTTCCTTGTGCCCAGCTGTGGTCCATGTGGTCCATGTGGTGCAGGGATGTGGGATCCAGGCCCGTGTCCGTCCCCGGAGCTGAGCTCTACTGCTGCCACAACACTGCGCTGTCACCGAGTGCTGCAGTCACCAAGCAGCAGCACC
The DNA here is from genome assembly GCA_013398955.1 of Callaeas wilsoni. Classification (NCBI taxonomy): domain Eukaryota; kingdom Metazoa; phylum Chordata; class Aves; order Passeriformes; family Callaeidae; genus Callaeas; species Callaeas wilsoni. Next base: position 18,279 of record VWPU01008808.1, read on the forward strand.
TTCTGTCTCTGCTGCTCTCCTGCCATGAGCCGAGTGAGGAGGGAAAAGGGAAGGGGCCACGGGGGAGGCTTCCCTCGGGGCATCCCCCAGTCCCTGGAGCACTAACAGAGACGAGAGTGGAGGGAAGGGGAAAGCTCCACTCCTGGGCTCTGGCAGGAGCTGCAGCGCTCCCTCCACTCAGGGCAGGTCAGGGGGAAGAGACTCGAGGAGCAAACAGGGTTGCCATCACACAAGTGCCAGCTCTGCCATGCAGCCCAGCCCCGCACACACGGACATGCAGCACAGGAACACCCTGCTGAGCACTCCCAGGGTGCACAGGCCATGCACAGGCTCCACTGCTGCGGGCACACCGCTGCTCCTTCGGCGGCCGTGTCCCTTGTGCTGTCCCGAGGGCTCAGCCATGGGCTCAGCCATGTCCTCGAGAACGCAAACTGGAGCCAGGCTATCCCTCTGGCAGGGCACCTTCTGGGAAGGACCTGGGCTGTATTCCTGCTCCATGGCAGCTCGGTGGGGCTGGCATGAGGCACTCAGCATCATGGAGTGGCCGGCACTGAACAGGCCACCCACTCTGGATTATGAATTATTTTCAGAACTCCTTGAGGTTAAGGAAGCTCTGGTGTGGTCTGACTGTAGGTGGGGTAGGGGAGGCTGGTCTGGATGATGCATCAGGTTCACAGTGACTGTCCTCTGGGAGCTCCCACATTGCCTGTCCCTTCGGTGCTGTCTGTGGATCCACAGCTCCTGCTCACTCCTGCCTGGGGCATCTCCCACTCCAAGGGGCTTCTCAGCCCCTTTCCTTGTGCTTTCAGCTGTATATGGAGCCCATGGGGACAGGGGGACAAGGGATGGAGAGCACAGCCTCTCTCCTTGGAGACTGTGCTCTAAGGGTGGAACTGTGTCATCCTAGGGACTGATCACAAGAGACGCCTACCCTGATGGGACAGGGCTGGACCTGGAGCTGGGTGATCACCAGCTCAAACATCTGGATATGGATCTTTCCAGAGCCTGGAAACATCACATGGACCCCCAATAGTTCCCGACGAATCTCAAAATACCCAGACTCTTCAAATGGGTCAGGAGAGGTGAATAACCTTGGGGGCTTACCCATCCTGGAGGTTGGGGTGTCCTGTTTATCCTCATCCCACTCCCACCCTCCCTCAGGTCCCTTCACCTCTGGCACCTACTGCACTCATTTCTGCCTGGCAGCAGCCCTCTCCGCAGCAGGGCAGGGCCCCCTGCCCCCCAGGCACTGGGAAAGCAGATCCTCGCTGTTCCTCCCCATGGCACACAGAGGGAGTGGGCTCGCCCTGTCCCCAGGTGTGACAGGGCACATGTGACCTTGCAAAAGGACATTCCCCACACACAAGCTCCAGAGGTGACTTCTCCATTGCCTTTCCTGTGCCAAGGAGGGGTTGAGATACAATGACCTCATCCTCCCGTGAGGTGCCTCAGCCCTGTGCCCTGATCTTTGGGGCTGACACTGGACACCTGGGGACAAGGTGAGCCCAAGCACCTGTGACCTGTCAGCTTGTGGGGGCACCAGGCATTGTGGTTTTGGGACTGGTTGCCCGGGGCCTTGGTTCTGGTGGTGAGCTGCTGGTGAACCGAGCACAGGGGCTGCCCCAGGCACTGGGGATTTTGGTCACAGCCCGGTGCCCCCCAGTGCCCCTCCAGCCACACCAGCCGTGGCTGTCGGCTGCTCCCTACCCGCTCCAAGTGCGGCAGCGCAGGCTGCTACCCCTGGCCGATGGTCCCAAGGGGATCAGAGAGGGAGGGAGCTGGGCAAAAGCTTCTCCTCAAAACAAGATCCCTACCTGGGCGCTGCCTGGGTCGGTCGGCCTGGGGCTGAGGGGCTGGTCCCACCTCTGCGGGGGCTCGCTCAGCTGCCGCGGGGCACCCGTGTCCTCCCAGCCGAGCGGTGGGGCTGCCCAGCTGCTGGCCAGGCCCGTGCCACCCAGCTGTGCCCACAGCCCTGCGTCAGGCTGTCGAGAAACGGAGGCTCATTACATGGCGGGGAATGAGCAGGGCAGCCTTGCACCCCAGAGCCCAGGGGCTGTTGGGCTGCCTGCCGGGCTCTGTGCTGCAGCCTGAGCGGAACAGGGCCTTTGGAGAGCTTGGCTGCAGCTCTTTAACCTCAAATGCTTAACTGGAAGGAGCAGGGGCAAAGAAAAAGAAACTAGACCAAGACCATTTTCCCTGCTGGTGTTCCTGATGCAGTAAGTTCAGTCCCTTGGAAATTTGATTTGCAGCCGTGGCCAGTGAGGTATTGGAAGCTGAGTGTGCTTCAATAATTCATCACTTTTTAAAGCCTCTAAGCCCACTGGGCACAGCCAGGGAAGCCCCTGGCACCTCTGCATTAAAACGATGCTAGAGATTTACATACACAGACTGGTCCCCTCCTCCCCCCATCCAGGCCTGGCTTATTTGTCTTCATTCCTCTCTCTAGGGCACAACCAGGTTCATGCTGTTCCAGCGCTGCTTTTGGAACCTGCCACAGACCTGGAGCTGTTGGTGCCAGGGTTTCAAAGCAGCATCAGCCATGCAGGCCATGCAAGCGGGGCTGGCACTGCCCTGCTGCCCCAGCCCTGCCCCGCGGGCGAGCAGCGAGGTGGCTGCCGGTCCTACCAGTGCTCCGGGGAAGCTGGGCAGAGCGGGGCTGACCGGGCACGCCGGCACATCCTTGTGATGCGTGGAGATAAGGGGTGAGTGTTAGTTAGTGCTGCTGACCTTCTGACCTTCTGACCTTCAGCCCATGGGTGGCGGCACAGGGGTCTCCATGGGGGCCTGGGGAGCTGTGTCCAGTGTGAGACGTGGCCCCTCAGCATTCCTGGCTGTGTGGGCACTCAGGGGAAACAGCCACATGTGGCAGCTACATCTCCACCTGCCCAGGGGTGTCTGCCAGAACCTGCAGGGCCTGGGCAGGCAGTGCGGACAGGTGGGAGGCCTGCAGGAAGTGGGATCACACCCAGCAGTGGAGGTGGGATGGCATGTCCCCTCCACACTGCCATGGTCCTGCACAGGGACTGGGGGTGCTGGGACCTCGCTGCAGCTGTGGGAGATGGACCCCATCAGCACCCATGTCCCTGCAGGAGGAGTAGGGGTCTGTTCCCAGGGCCCTCCCCAGCCCTCTCCTGGCAGTGTGACCTGAGGTGGCAGCTGAACCATCTGGAGATGTTCGATAAGGTCACACAGGCACCCACTGAGAGGATGTCCCTGAACTCTCGTGCTCTCCCTGCACGGAGCACCCCATGTTCCCCCACAGCACCCACCTGCAGGTAGTGGTAGGCCAAGTCCTGGTGGCAGGACTTGGATTTGAGCAAGGCTTTGTCGATGGTGGCAGAGGCCTTCTGGCACACCTCCCGGGCATGGCTGAGCGTCAGCGTGGACCAGGAGCCCCGCTTGATGTAGTTGGAGTCATTGTTGATGGGGATATTGGTGCAAGGGGTGACCTTGAGGTCATTATTGCTCTTGGAGGATTTCAGCATGTGCTCACTGATGGTGTTGTAGGCGTGCATGAAGTACTTTGGCTGGCTGTGGTCAGGCTGCCGGCCCAGTGTCATCAGCCCCATGGGATTGCGGTAGCTGCAGGTGTCGCTGTCCAGGTTGTCATCGGAGCTCCACCAGCCGGAGATGTTGGACCTGGTCCTGCGCTTGGGCTCGGAGGTTTTCGCCCGGTCCTTGCTCTTGCTCCTCCGGTTTTGCTTGGCGTCATCCGCCCCCTTCTTCCCGTTCACGTTGCCCTTGGTGGGACCCTCCAGAGACTGGGACTTGGCGAAGAGCTTCTGCACGGAGTGCACGAGGTGCCGGATGCGCCCCGGGCTCTCGCTCCGGTGCTTCGCGTCGCTCCGCTGGAACTGAAGGGTGCTGAAGCCGTCCCTGTGGATGGGCAGCTGCTTCTCAAACTGGTCGAGGAGGTTGGCAGGCAAGCGGTTGATCTTTGTGGCTTGGGCGTGGCTCGGAAAAGGGTTGTCATCCGGGACCTCGAAGTGAGAGTTGTAATGGATGCGGGGGAAAGTGCTGCTGTTGGAGATCTGGTTGTTGAGAGGAAGGAGACAGTCGCCATGGACGGTGTTCTGGGCCGGGAATCGGGGATCCATGGTGAAGGAGTCGGTGGGGCTGAGGAGATAAGGGTTCCTGTCCTGGGGGGCATAAAGAGAGTCTTGAGGGGAGTCCAGGTTATCGGAGAGATGGCGGCTTCTGTTGTCTCCTAAGCCCTTCATGGTCCCAGTGCTTCTTAGACCATGGCTCAGGGACGGTGTGGCAGAGCCCTCGCAGACCTCCCTGCAGCTGGAAGAAGAGGACAGATACTGAGAGCCCACTGGGAACCCCTCTGGCAGCCCACTCCTCACCAGGGGCACATCCCTGTCCCCCTCGGAAAGCAAATGCCACCATGGTTAAGGGACAAAGGAGAGACGCAGGATGGAAGAGGCAGGAGGGGAGGAGAAGGGGTGTGAGACCAGGGGCTGGAGAGAGCAGGGCCCACCAGAGGAGGAGGGGCAGGATTCACCTTCCCACGGCAATTGCAGTGCTTGTGTGCCTCAGTGCCCAGCCACAGGCTGCTTAACAGCACTGCTGCTGCTCTTCTGGTGCTGCGCATGGTTATTTAACAGTGTCCCCTCCCCGGCAGCGTGACAGAGGCACTGCCAGCAAGTCCCTGCTCTGTCCCATTTGCTCAGGGGGCTGAAGGAAAACCTGCCGTCAAAGCCCAGCAGGGACTGCTGAGCCCAGGCAGCCCGGAGCCGAGCACTCCAGCTCTGCAGGGTGCTCGGTGTTCCCGTGGTGACGGATCCCGGGGCAAGCACAGCTCCCGCAGCTGTGATAATGTGACACGACGGCAAACACCTCCTCTCCAGCAGTGCTGCCTTCCTGGCAGGTTCTGCCCCGGAGCACAGCGTGTCAGTAGCTCTGTAAGAGCTGAGGTGTTCCTGAGCGCTCAGAGCCTGACCCGAGAAGCTGTTGGCTGCTCAGACGATGATTCCTGCTGTGCTGCACCACTCCCGGGGAGCTGTGTCACCTGTGCCACCCTTGCCACCCTCCCAGCCAGCCCGTCTGTCCCCTCTGCCACACTGAGGGGCTGGGGTTGGTCATTTCCTTCCAGCAGGTACAGGATCCCTGTGGGCTGGTGGAAAGGCAGCTGCACAGAGGGATCCCCTGAGGCATCCTCACTCAACATCTCCCCAGTGGTCTTGCCCCATCCTGCTCGGTTCAGAGGGATCCTCATCTTCACTGTATTACACAGGGAAAAATGACAAACCTTTTGGACTTGCTTAAAAGAAAAATCAATGAACATTTATATGAGTTGAGCTGTCAGTCAATAAGTTGATTTTCCATACTTAAAACCTACTTGAAATCATGGAGTGTATAAACTATCTCTTATTTCCTGTTACCTTTTAGTTTCGTTTTTTAGTTCCTTTTTGGTTTAGTTTGAGAGTCACTGAAAATAGAGAGAGTGACTTTTAACACATGCAGATGGTATGTTCCCGTGAGGAGCAGAGTTGGCAGTCTGTGCTCCTGGCTTCTCCCTTTCAGCCATGAATTGGTCTCCAGTTGTCTCGAGGAGCTTGTCCCCCACGTGCAGCGTGGCCAGCAAAGTGGTGTGGGAGTGGAGTCAGTGACCACTGCAGGCTGGCAGGAATCGACAGGCTTGTCTTCCTCACTCAGGGAAAAATGTGTTAATAATGAAAAGCAGCCACAGCTTTAAATAATTGTTTGGAAGCACAAAAAAAAAAAAAAAGGAAAAAAAAAAAGGAAAAAAAAAAGTGGAATTTATTCCATAGCTTGATGGGCTTTACAGTCTCCATTTAACTCTGTCACTCCCAGTGTGTTGGCAGAGCCAAGCTGGGCTTTCTAAAGCTGCAGTGGGCACAGCCTGGGCTTCCCACCCTGCTCCAATGGAGACCCCACTCCCCCTCCCCTGAGCCCTGCTCCCGAGGGTCCTGCCCACGCTGGCCTCAGCCCACCTGCCCCGAGGCACTGCCCACCGCCCCCTGCACTCATGGGCACTGCCCAGCACTGCTCCCTGGGCATCCCGCAGCTCCAGGCTCGCCCACTCCAGACCCGAGCTCCTGCACGGCTGCACGGCCCCACGGCGCGGCTCCTCCTCTCCTGCTGCTCAGCCGCTCCAGCTGCCTTCACTCCATCTGTGCCCTGCCCCGTGGTCTGGGCTGTGGTGGTCTGGGAGCGAAGATTTGCCCCTCTTCACCACACAGACAGTGCCCAGGCATTTTGGGGATGGGGACATGGCCTGAGCTGGGAAATGTTGATACCAAACCTGAGCCTTCTGCCCAAACACCAAATGCAGCCTTAGCCTTGACTGGTGCCCAGCTGCTTTCTCGTCCCTGTGGGTGACGTCCTAATTCCTGCTGTGCTCTCCAGCAGCATTAGCCCCCCTGGAGTCCCCTGCCCATGGGACCCACTGGGCTGGTGGATCTGGGGTGGTGCTGGCTGGGAGGTGCCGGCAGGGAGGCTCAGGGTGTGCCAGCTGGCACCCATAGTGCTCAGAGAGCAGTGACACAGAGCCCCAGGTGATGTTCCCAGAGGAAACCCTCTGGGCAGAAGGGAAGGACGGGGTGTAGGACAGGCTCCAGGCTGGGCTATTGATCTGAATTCCAAATGGCTTTGGATGGCCAAGCTCCACCTGCACGCCTTGGAGGGGAAGCCCTGCAGGAGGCAGAAGCTCAAATCCTTCCTGAACACCACCCTGAAGTGCCCAGGCTCAACTCTGCTTGCCATGGCCACTCTCCCTTCCTTCCTTCTTTCCTTCCTTCCTGCCTCCCTTCCTTCCCCCAATCCTGGAATCTCAGTAAAATCATTCCCTTGCACCCAGGGCCATCCTGGCTCCAATGGACGCTGCGCTTCTCCCATCACAGGAATCAGGCTCCCTAAGGAGACACCACACCCTCATTTGATTATAAAGGGATGTCTCTGGATATTGACAGTAAATACATCTTTGCCTTCTGAGAGCAGTTGATATTTGAAGCAGAAATCTCCTCCTAAGGCAGCCCATGACTGCCTTGCCATAAAGCACCACTGCCTTGTGCTTACTGGGCTCCAGATAAACTCAAACTGCCCTAGAAATCAAAAGAAATGGGGGAATGAAATGAAATTAAAGAAAGGTAAATCAATGTCATGCAGTGAAGGTCTAGTGTGCACAGGAGGAGGAGAAGCGCCAGGGCCAGGCTGGCTCCGGGTGCTGGAGAGGCAGAGGGGCAGGGAGGAAGCACTGAGGGGCTGGGGGATGAGTGGGAAGGGAGAGGAAGTTTTAGAGGGGCAGGAGCAGAAAGGATGGGAAGGTGGGAGCAATGCAGGGCAGGGAGCTCCCTCTCTCCCAGACTGGTTTCCCCCTGCCAAGGGTGGACACTAACTTCTGTATGGCAGAGTTCACTGCACCCTTCTGTGGGGCTGCCACAGGTCCTGATCCTCCTGCCTGTCCTGCCTTCTCCAGGATCCCTTCCCTTGCCAGGGAGGTGTGAGGTGCATCCCTGTTGCTGGGCATGTGCTAGTGCCTGTCACACTGTGTTTGCTGCCTCGTCTGTCAGCTGCTTTCCCTCTAAGACAGATTAAACTGTTTTCTTGCATTTCAATTACTCTCTGCAATCCTTGGCACTTTCTTTAGACATGGGGTCAGGGAAGGGAAAAATCCAACAAGATCTTCCCCACCATATTTTAGATTTGGAAGGATGAAAAAGCTTGAAACTAAATCTCCCAAATCCACGATCCTGCAGCTCACAGACTGGGCAAGGGCTGTCTCCTGGGACAGCTGCCCAGTGTCCCCGCTGTGTCACCCTGCCCTGAGCCAGGCAACCCAGCAAGGGTGGTCAGCCCTGCACCACAGAGGGGGCAGCAGGGTGATTGCAGGAGAAGACCTGTCTAGCAGAGGGTCACAGCAGGGGCTGCCAGGGCCAGGCCAGGACCCCTGAGCCCATGGAAAGGGGCTGGTTTCACCCCATTACCTCTCTTCCCCTCAGTCTGTTTTCTCAGGACTGCCCTTCCTCTTCCCAGTAGCTTTGCTGATGCTCAGAGGTCTTGGAAGCGAAGGGGATGAACTGACCTGACATAAATCACAAAAGTGATTTATGGCACTTTTGTGTGTACCAGACCATAGCCAGAGGCAGCTTCTTCCTGGGCCTGGTTCACAGCCTGCAGGTGTGGATGAGCTGCACCCAACCTGCCTCCAGCAGCACCTCCAGCAGCTCCAGACACTGGGAAGGGGCTGGAATCACAGAACAGAATTCCTGAGTGGTTTGGGTTGGAGGGACATTAAAGCCTATCCAGTTCCACCCCCTTCCATGGGCAGGAATACTTTCCACTAGACTTGGAAGGTTGCTCCAAGCCCCAACCAACCTGGCCTTGAACACTTCCAGGGATGCGTCTCCAGTCATGTCAGGGACCACTGGCTGTGATCAGCTTCTGTGTTGGGGCTCTGCACCACAGGGGAATTGGGCAAACTGATGCCACTGCCCACCATGCCCCCTCCTCTTTAACTTCTGGGGTGGATGTGGGTTTCATGAGATGCTGCCCTATTTCTGTTGTCTTAAATGTTGCAAATCCACCTTAGACCAGCTTATCCTGAGGGCCCAGAGAAGGCAGAGAACAGGGCAGACTCCCTGCCCTCTCTCAGCAAGGAGGGGACAGAAGGAGGAGCCTCACAGCCTCACCCCACTGCCCTCTGCTTCCATCTGTTCCAGGATCTTTTTGCAGCTAGCTGGCATTTGCCAGCCCAATCCATGGCAGGGGCCTTGGACAGGCCTCAGTCCTTCTCACCAAGCCTGGCAGATCCCAGGGAGCTCTGGGAGCACCCCACACTCATCCAGATTTCTGCTCCTTGTATGTGCACATTGGAACTGTAGCCAGAAGTGTTCCACAGGCATGTAGATGTGGCACTTGGGGACAGGGTTTAGTGGTGAATGTGGCAGTGCTGGGTCAATGGTTGGACTCCATGAAGGTCTTTTCCAACCTCACTGATTCCATGGGGGCAAATACAGCTCCAGGTGGCTGTCGGGGGTGTGTGTGACACAGCGCTCTGTGTGTGACACATGGTGGAAGCCCAGGTGTACAGGCTGAGGGGGGGGTGCACCTGTAACTGGAGTGCCCTGGGTGTTACAGGGCTCCTGCAGAACCGGGGAGTGCTGGGCTGGTGGCTCATTTCACCCTCCATGGGCAGCTCTGTGCTGCTTCCCTCCCTGCCTTTACCCCTGCCCTTGGCACACATGTGCCATGCAAGGGCTCCCTGTCCCGTCTCTGGCCACCTGGTTCTGCTCATGCAGCCACAGCTGCCAGAGCTGAACAATGCCTTGACCCAGAAAAGGGCACTTGAACAGCTCTACAAGTAGTGCTGAGGCCCTGGCACAGAGTCCCAGAGAAGCTGCGGCTGCCCGATCCCTGCAAGTGCCCAAGGCCAGGTTGGATGGGGCTTGGAGCAACCTGGGATAGTGGAAGGTGTCCCTGCCTGTGGCAGGGGGTGGCACTGGATGGCCTTTAAGGTCCCTTCCAACTCAAACCATTCCAGAACTCTCTGGTTCCCTGATTCCATGTACTACTGAGGCAGGGCTGGCCAGAAAGGGCCAGAAGCCACTTAAGTGATGCTCTGGAGAGGCTGGCAGCACATCAGGAGAAGCAGCAGCCTGTAAAACGGGACTGCTCAGAGCACACATCTTCCAGGAGGAAGCCACCCCTGGACTGATGGGGCTGAGGGCACCCTTTGGGGTCAGCTGCTCCTGCCCTGTGTCCATCAGCTCTTCCAGGGCTCCACATCCCCCAGGCTCCCATGCAAACCCCAGCCCAGCCATCCAGGCTGGCTGCAAACACAGAGGCGGCTTTTATATCTGGAACCAGCAGCATGATAATAATGGGAGAGATGCTTTGTAACCTGCAGGGGGAAAATGCCTCCCCTCTCCCTGCTGCAAGGAGCTGAAAGGATTTGTGTGCTGTGGTGTAGGTGACGTGGGCCTGCCCACACGCTCGGAGTCAAAAGCTCCCTGAATTAGCAGCAACTCTGGATGTGGCGCTGGGTGAGGGGGGCTGCCGGCTGCCAGAGCCCTGCATTAATGATGATTCACAGTTCACAATCTGATCATGGCCGATAAAAATAGCTGGCTCCTGCTCGGAACAATTCATTACACAACAGACCCTCCTCCTGCCACGCTGCTCCCGGGATGCTCCCACTGCTGGCCTGCCAGCTCCGTCCTGTGGCACAGCCCATCCCCAGGGATGAGCAGAAGAAAGCGCTGCCTATCCTGGGATGAAGGCAGGGATTCCTGAGGAGTTAATGCCACCCATCGTGACAGTGTCACCAGGAGAAGCAGGCACTCACCGCACAGCAATGGAGGGGACAGTGGCTTCCAGCAAGCCAAGTGTGTCACCTATTTGGGATCCCTCCTTAGGAGACAGGGAATCCTCTAGAGGGCCGGACTGCCCATTGCCCAAGGGTGTCCCAGGGGCTCACCTAGCCCATCCTCACCCAGCCCTGCCAGGCAGCCATCACCAGCTGAAGCACACCCAGTGCCAGCCCCATTGGTGGCTGAGCTTGGCAGAGTCTGATCCCTCAGCTGCATCCCCAGGGAAGGACTTCATCCCTCCTCATGTGAGAATAAATGGCTGGTGCCCTTAGAGTGTGGGATCTACACACAGCTCCTGAGGCCCCACAGCAGCTGAACAACACCAGTGGTCTCCTGCTTGTTCTTCAGGCCAAGGCGTGTTTTTGCCCACTGGTGCACACTGGGGTGATGAGAGGGATGGGATCTGACTGGCACCATCCCAAAATGACAAGGAATAATTTATCTTACCTTATGAGCTCTAAATACTACTTTTTTTTTCTTTAATCTATCAGCAAACCCAAATGCTGTGAAAGTCAAAGGCTGTGATATGACAGAGATTTTTAACTTCAGGTGTTGTCTAAGCTGGAGGAGCAGATGAACTCCTGAGAGAGACAGAGAGCTTATTTCCATGCAGATGTCACTGGTAATATAATCAACTCTCCAGGGAGCAAAACCCCAGAAATTCTGCAACCTATTTGTCTGTCCCTAAATAGAAGTTTCTCAAAGTTCTCCATGAGACGGGATTTGCTCTGAAGCAGGAAATGCAAAACATTAAATAGGTCAAATGAGACAAACGAGACAGATAAGAAAGGGAATTTTCAGGAAGAGAGCAGGACAGCTGATGAGGTGGCTGGAGTGGAAGGACCAGGGCAGGGAGCTGGATTGTTGTCTTTGACACCCACCTACAGCCTCTGCTGCCTTGCAGAGCACTCGAGGCACAGGCTGGTGACCACATGGGGCATGTTCCAGCTTGGCTGGAAAAGCAGCTAATGAGAACATTCTGGCCCAAAGCTGACCTGTTCTGGCCAGTGCTGTTCAAGGGGTCTGGAGAGGGTGAGGGAGTGTCTGCACAGCCCCCGTGGAGCGAGCGTGGGATGCGAAGCCCCGGATGCAAAGCCCTGAACACGGCTGCCCTTGATCTGCCTCTGCCTTGACTCCCAGGGATGGAGGTGTCCACCCTTGCACTGAAAACTTGTGACCCGGACAATGGCAGAGACTCTGCTTGGCCTCCTGTGCTGCCAGCCTGCCCAAAGCCCATCTGAGTCCTCCTGCCTCTCTGTGCTGCCAGAGCGATCAGCAGCCCCAGGACTATGGCCCCAGCACCCCTCCCAGGGCACAAACACCATGCTGAGGAGGAAGAAATTCAGCCTGGAGAGGAGACTGAGGTCAAACTTCATTGGAGTCTTCACGAGGGGAAGGCGCTGAGCTCTGCTCTGTGTGACCAGTGACAGGACAGGGAATGGCTGGAGCTGTGCCACGGGAGGGTTAGGCTGGATATCAGGGAAAAGTTCCTCATCCAGAGGCTGCTGGGGCACTGCCCAGGCTCCCCAGGGAATGGTCATGGTCCCAAGGCTGCCAGAGCTCCAGAAGCGTATGGACAGTGCTCTCAGGCACAGGCTGGGACCATTGGGGTGTCTGTGCAGGGCCAGAGTTGGATTGATGATCCTCGTGGGTCACTTCCAACTCAGCACATTCCACGATTCGCTGTCTCCTTGCCCTTAGTGTTTGTGGCAGAGTAGTTACAGGATGCTCTGAATGGCTGTGGCTGTCACTGCTGCACCGCCAGCTCTCTGCAGCTGAGCAAGGACATTGCTTTGCTCCAGGGCACATGTTCCTGTTGCCTAAATGTCCACATGAGGCCAGGCAGGGCCCTGCCTGCATTCGGGATGCAGGATGGAGATGCTCTTTGGCATTGGGTTTGCTCAGTGGCTCAAACAAAGCAGCTCCTGTTGCCTGAGGGTCCTGGGGCAAAGAGGAGCAGGTGGGAAAAGCCAGCAGCTCCCTCTGCCATCCCTTCGGAGCCCAGGCTGGGACTGTGCGCAGCTCCTGCGTGCTCGGAGCTCGGGAACACTTCCTTTGTCTCAAAGTGGGTCAGGCGGAGGCGTGACGTTACTATAGCAATGGGCATGAGATTTCATAACTTTATTTTGCGAGGGGCGTGTTGCAGGATTCACCAGGAGACGGAGGGAGGGTTGTCATTGAATCACCCTCCCAGCTTCCCTTCCCCAGCCTGCTTCTGCAGGCAGGAGCTCCACTGCCCCTTGTCCACAAGCACAGACCCAGGTCCGTGCCCCCTGCCCCCCTCGGGAGTCCCAAAGCCCCCCCTGGGCCATCCCGTACCTCTCACAGCTTGCTGGGCTCAGGGACTAGGCCAGACTCAGCATCCTGTGCACCGTGTGTCCCTCTGGGCTCCAGGGCTGTCCCTCATGAAGACCTGCGGGGCAGAGAGGAAAGGGGACATGTCCTCAGGTCACAGGGATCAGAGAGGCGTCTTCCTGACGAACATCCCAGGCCACAACCCAGAGGCTGCAAACACTTGATGGCTCTGCCTGACACCCAGGTTGTGCCCAGCAAAGGGCAGATGGCAGAGAGTGAGAGAGAGGCAATGCCCACGGGACAGGGAAAGATGTGGGAGTGGGTCCCGTGCCCCTCTGAGCATCACGTCGACTGAGAGGATGAGCTTCCAGCCAGGTGGGGAGAAGAACATCCAAAATACTCCTTGCTGAGGGCTCAGGGCTGGGCAGTGCCTCTTTGTGGGAAAGTGCTCTTTGCCTTTCCTTCCCTTGTTTCTTCATCATGGAATAACCCCCCTGCAGTCCGTGGCCATGCCAGGAGCCACTGACCTGGGCAGAGTGGACCCTGTCACCCTCTGTGCCTCACCCTCTGGCTGTACCCTTTGAGCCGAGCCTGGGGAGACAGGAAGGACAATCCTGGGGATGACCCCCCTGCCCGAGGTGGCAGATGGCAGCCTCTGGAGTTCCCCTCGCTGTGTCCCAGCAATGCACCTGCCAGAACCTGCGGTGACTCTCAGGTGCTGCTCAGGGCAGCTCCCACTAAACCTCTCCCATCTGGTCACGCAGTGCTGCTGCGCTGCAGCTAAAGCCCGGTGCTTCCTCCTTCCCTGCCACCCAACCACACTGCAAAACGATGGAAAAATGCTCCCTCTATGAAAAGCAGGGTAAGTAAATATGGGGACAAACTCTCAGTGGTTCTTAGTGTCCTCAAAACCCTACTGACCACACAGCGCACACAGCCTGAGTTATCTAATCAGTGGCGCTAAATACCAGTTGGGGTTTGCATTGATGAACATCCCAGGTTGGTTTGTGTGCACACACAGCCTGTCTGTCCTGTACCGGGATCTGCTGGGGCAAACTGGGCAACTCCTGCTGCAGGCAAGCAAGGAATGGGAATGGCATGGTAACCAAAACAGGAGTCAGCCTTCCTAGGACAGTTTTTCCATGCCTAGCCAAATGGAGGAGGCCATCTGGGTTTGAGGGCTCAAAGAGGGGTGAAAATAGGTGAGCCCCAGTTTATTGGCTGGGATGGAAGGCTGGGACAAGGATACAAACCTTGGCAATTTTTCTAGGAAAGCCAGATCCAGGTGCTGGGCTTGACTCCTGCCCTGGATGATGCCTTAGGATTTCTGCTTTTATGCTTTTCATACATTTGTAATCCTGCAATTCTTTAGCGTATAACTCTAAACTCCATCTAGATTGTTAGCAACTGCTTTCCCATTTTGGTCAGACACAACAATTCCTCTCTAGGCCTGGGAATCAAGGACACCTGACTGTCTCAGGCCCTGAGAAATGTAAATAAAAGTGAGTTGAGGGGAGCAGACCTGGAGTAAATGACTTCATTACCTGAAGCTGTAATTGGAATATTAACCCCTAATATGCAAATGGACCAAACTTATAAAAGTATGAAAACCCATGACCCATTGTCCATTTTCGGATGTAGCCCCTGGGGGGGCTTCGTCTGCCTGAAATGTACCTGAAGGCCCTTCAATAAATATAACTGCTTTTTATTCCCTTAATTTTGTCTGACCTCTGTTTTTAGGTAGTCCCAAAAGGCGTCATGGTGATGCAGAAGATGACGAAACTGGTGCCCAGAGATGAGGCAGCAGCTCCTTGTCCCCAGAATGGAGAGATGGGCACTGCAGTGCCCCTGAGACCCCACTGTGCCACCTGCCACCACCCAGCAAGAGGGGCTTTTCCCCCAGGGTAGCTCCTGCCTGGGGATTACACACATCCTAGATGCCTGGTCATGGCAGAGGCACTGTGTTCTCTTCAGATGTGCCCAGCAGCCCTCCTAGAACCTGTCCCAAGGAAGCAAAGACTGGAGAGATGGAGAGGCACAGTGCAAGTAGAGAATAAGAGGGCTGTGTTCCCTCCAAGGCCCTCATGGGGGTATCCCAACACCCACAAGAATGGAAAGCCTGGGAAGATCAGAAGACTGGCCTCCTAAACTGGGTACAAACCCCCATCACCTTCCCACTGGCTCCATCCCCCAGCACTGAAGAGGGGATTGCTAAAGGAAAGGGACGTGTCCTGAGACAGCCAGGCAAGGCAGTCACATCTGTCCCCAGAACTCACCTGTCTTCTACACCAAAACACCCCCTTCCTGAGTTTCTTGCTGCTGCTGGGAACTGGGCTGTGAAGCCAGAGCCCGAGGCTGAGACAGAGGTGAAGCACATGTGGCTTCACGCAGCCTGGGAAGCCTCTGTTGTGGCCCAAGGGACACCTCCCCACCCCAAACCCCGACATTCCTGGGCTCAGGGGTGTCCCTGAGGTGGCAGGTCACTGCACTGTGTGACTGTGCCAGGACGAGCTGTGGCAGGGCCAGGTGCCACTGACTGCACTGGCACCACCCGGCCCTCTTGCAGCTCTCTCCACAGGAAAGGGAATTCCAGCTACCGTGAGCTGTATTAGGTTTGAGCCCATGATCCAGACAGCAGAGCCACCAGCACAGCCAGGACCCACAGCCAGTGCTGCCTCCAGTGTCAGCACCCACCTGTCTCTGCCACCTGCTGTAATGCCACCAGTGCTGGGATGGAGGGCAGCACCACGTGCCACCGGAGCCACTGATGGCCACCATGGAAGCCACCAGCATCTCCTAGGAATGCCCCCAGCATCTTCCTGGGAGCACAGGTACCACCACAAGCACCCAGCATCCTGTAGCACCAGCGGTAGCTACTGGGATGGAAGTGCCTGTCCATCACCCATCATGTCTGTGCCTGTCACCAGCACTCTCAGGGTGCCCCAGGCCCCCAGGAACAGCCCAATCCTGGCACCCTTTGGCACATCCAATGGGTGGGAGGACCAGTGCCTGGGTGACAGGCCTTCCCTCACCCACCAGGTTCCTCCAACTAAACAAGGTCATTGAAGCTCTGGAGGAAGAAGCATTTTAGCGTGGAACACTTTTTCCCTTTGCATTCTGTTCTTGCACTGAGAAAATGGCACCATAATTGCTTTTAATTAATATCAGTATCAACGCCCAAGGAAATGCAAATGAACAATTGCGTCACCAGCACAACCACCTGGCGTTAATGACCCGGCAGACACCTCCATTGTCCCTCTCTTCCTCCCTCCAGCCAGACACCTCCGTTATCCCTCTCTTCCTGCCTCCATCATCCCCCTTTTCCTGCCATTCTCAGGAGCAGGATGCTCATGGCTGCGGTGTGAGGGGGTGGGATGGAAGCTGGCGTGTGGAAGGACTGGAGAGGTGCTGTAAGCTCAGGGAAGAGGACTGCAGACCAATGGAAGGGTGGAGAGCAGGGACCAAGCTGGGCCCTGATTTTCCAGGCAATGAAGGCACAGGATGCAAGAGGAAGCAGCCAAGGGTCCGTCCAGGACCTCTTGTTCCCTGCTCAGCAGTGTCTTGCTGATGAACTAATGTCCCATCAAGACAATTTTGGTGAATGAGGTCTCAGACGCTCTGCAGCCAAGCCTCACTGGAGCTGGTGATTATTGTCCTCTTGGTCTAGGAGAGGAGGCCACAGCCTGCCCTGCTGCAGCCTGGCTGGTTCTGTGCGGCTGGAGAAGGCCTTGAAGGGCTGGATCTGGTGCTCCTGATCCCACCTCAGAGGTGGCTGCAGGTCAGTGATGAAACATGAAGCATCCAATGTCTGCTGGGGCCTCCCAAGGAAGGTGATGAGGTTTCAGCCGAGTGAGCGGATGGGGAGGGCAGGGTGGTCCTTCCCCTCCTGCCACTCCAGAGCCACACTGGTGTGGTCCTGCTGGGGAAGTGAAGGTGGTGCTGGGATCTAATTCTAGGGAAAATCCTGTGAAATGTTACAGGCTCAAACAGCAGCATTTTGGGCTGGTCTCTGTGAGAAGAGAGGTCCCTCCCAGGCTGGGCCCTCACCTCCTGCTCCTTCCTGCTTCTCCTCCAGACTTGGAAGAGCCTCAGCAAACCAGCCACGGCTGCTTTTGGTAAACCTGAGAGGAGATGAAGCCCTCATTCCAGGGAACAAGCACAATGACCTGGCAGCCAGCCCGGTGCTGGATCCAGAGCTCTGGGAAAAGGCTGTGAGCCCCTGTGAGATCCCATGAGCACAGCAGGGATGTTGCAGGGATGGGGGGATGAGCAGATCTGGCACAGGGCCAGAGAGGAGGGCGAGGAGCACAGCACAGCCCCACAGGCAGGTGCCCAGCGATGGCAAGGGCTACTGAACACAGGGTTCTTTCCTCTTGCTGTCACCCCTCCTGCTACTGTGCCCTCCTGCTCTCATCCCCAGACCAAACTCCCCCTAACACTTGGATTCACAGACTGTAAGATCAGGTATAGGCATTGCCAACCCTTCTGAAATAGGCCATAACATCATTATGTGCAAATCCAGCAAGAAAACTAATGAAAACAAACATATCTGTGCTCTTGTACCTCTAATCTCTGCACCGTTTCTCGGGGTAAAACAAATGCATTTAGCTCTTTTGGGTGTCCCAGAAAGAATCACCTGTTATATGGAGGATGTCTGGGGGCTGAGCAGGGAGCAGCACCTCCAGGGAAGGACAAGAAGCTGCTGCGGAGAGAGAGGAGAGCACAGGTGAGATATGGCTGAGCATAAGGGAGGAGATTTGTGGACAGGATTAAGATCCTTCTGAGGAGGCATGAAAAGAAAAATATGTGTATGAAAACACCAGAGGGAACAACTGAGCAAAGGTGGGAAGAGTGGGAAGTCCTGCTGAGCTGTGAGGAAGGTGCTCCCCTCCCCAAGCCCAAAGGCTCCCACACAGATGCCTTGTCAGCAGGGTCCTGTTGGGGCATGGGAGCAGGGAAACGAGGTCACAGCACATGGAATGGGCTGTTCCTCTCCTGCTCTCCCGACAGGAGGGTGTCCTGAACACGAGGACAACACACACTGATCCTCCCTAAGGTGGAAGCTGAAGTCAGCAAGAAGCTGAGGCAAAAGATCCACCCTCCTGACTCCCAGAGGTCAAATCCCACATCACTGTCAACTGAGAGGAACCTTGGGGACAGAGTGGGGACCTGACAGTGGCACTCCTTTAACTCTATACACAGGTGGACCTGCCAGACCTTGGAAGCATCTCCTAAAGGAGAAGGACTTTGGAGAGAGTGACTTTGAGTGCCTGAAATGTGTTTCATTTGAAAGAAACATCACCCTCCCTTCTGCTAGGATTTTATATTAAATTTGCTGCCACCAATTTACTAAATAAACACAGACACAACCTCTGCTCTACTCGACTGGTTCAGATTAGATATTAGACAAAATTTTTTCACTGAAAGAGTGGTCAGGCACAGGACTAAGTTGCCCAGGGAGATGGTGTGGAAGCATTCAAGAGCCACCTGGATGTGACTTGGGGACGTGGTTTAGACGTGACTGTGGTGGGACTAGGTTGATGGTTGGACTTGGTGATCATGAAGGTCTCTTCCAAGCTTGAGGATTCTGTGACCTGAGAGGGGAGCGTGGCCAGGCCAGCAGCCCTGGAGGGAAGGGGAGGGCACTCTGGGTGGGGTTACCCATTCTTGGCATGGGAACAGCAGCAAACAGCCCTGAGACTCCTGGTGTAGGAATGGGGGAAGGAGTTGGATGGAGCAGAGCTGAGCCTCTCCCTCCAGGCAGTGAACAGAGACAACTGTGCCCCCCGGCAGGGAGGAGAGATGCTCCTACTGAGGGACCCCAGGGGGGTGGCACATCCCCTCCTCAGGGCCCATCATGGCGTGTTTGTAAAGCTGGACAGCGTGGAATTGTGAGGCGGGATTCTGCGCTGATGCCACACCCCATGGACAGGAGCTCCCAGTGAGAGGGCAGGGCACACCCGAGGCTCTGCTGGTGCAGAGCTGGCAGGGACTGCAGGGACCTGAGAGATGCTTCCTGTGGTGGAAGGCTTTCCTCTGAGGGCGTGGGGGCATGGGACAGACCCAACAGGACCTGAAATAGTGAGGGAGAAGAGCAAGCAGCAGGGACTGGGAGCCTTCATCTGCATGACATCGTGATGGAGAGAATAAAACTGGTCCAGACAAGGGACTTGGAGAGAAGATATTCTCTAAGTGCCTTCACATCGATGCCAGGGAGCCTGGATAACACACTCTGCTCACATATGGACAAGGATTTGACCTAGTTGTGCTCCTGAAATCTGACTGGGAGTGTCACATAATTGGAGTGTTAAAACCAGCAAATGTTAAAATCAACAACTTCAGGGAGGAATGAGGGCGCAAAGGGACATCAGATGTCATGGCAGGCAAGGTCAGCAGTTTGAGTCATACCCACCTGTAAAGCTCTCAGATCTGTTCCAGCAGAGGAAGAAGAAGGTGCAGAATGCACAGGGCCTTCCCCAGCCTGGCAGCTGCTCTGCCAGCAGCTCTGTGATCCGCAGGGAAAACAGGTTCCCTTGCTATGGGAGAGACTTGTGCAGAGCACTGCATCCCAGTGTGAGCCCAGGATGGATGTGCAGAACGTGGTGGCTCAACAGCTGGACACATCTGGACAGAATCAAGACTAAAGTGAGACCTTGCCTCAGTCAGGGAAGGCAGGAGGGGCAGGGCCTGTGCGTGGCACCCACAGTGTCTTACTAGAAAAGAGTCAGTTTATGGCCTCTTGGTATCTGGGAAGATGTTCACAGAATCAAGGAATCATTAAAACTGGAAAAGCCCTCTGAGATCAAGTCCAACCCTTAACCCAGTACTGTCAGGTCCACCACTAACCCATGTCCCCAGGTGCCACATCCACATGTTTTTTTGAACACTTCCAGGGATGGTGACTTCAGCAGTGCCCTGAGCAGCCTGTTCCGATGCCTGACTCCCCTTGCTGTGAAGAGATTTCCCCTAATATCCAGTCTGAGTGACTGTGGAGAAGAATGGAGGCACATTGACCCAAGACCAAAGAAGGGCTTATTTCCAGTCCTACAGCTGCACTTACATCCAGCCATGGACTGTCCCTGGCTCTGCTGGCTCTTACTGCAGCCCCGGGCTGATCAGCAAAGCCAGGGCACACAGGGTTGGGACAGCCAGCCTGAGCTGGAATGTGCCTGCCGAGTGAAGAGAAGGCCAGAGGTGCTGGCTCAGAGCCACCTCCTGTGCTGCCCAGCCTGTCCTCAGCCTGTCCCCAGCCTGCAGCCTGGCACAGTCTGTCCTCATCAGGGAGCCCTGGATCCTGCTCCTGCCCGGGGTCAGGAGGGGGACAGGCTGCAAAGTGCCCATGTCCTGACCACGCTGGCAACCGACCTGCTCTCCTGTGGCAGGAACACCTGAAGGATCTGTCCTTGCTCCCTGTCCTCGCTCCCTGTCCCTGACACTGCCTGCCTGCTGGGAAGGGACAAAGGGCAGCATTTCGCACTGAGGCTGGGCACGACCTGACACGGCCACACCAAATTCAGCAAAAAATCCCTAAACCAGGTCAGCCACACCACCACAGTGTCAGAAAGCCCCACACTTGTATAGTTCTGCTGAGAAGCCCTTAACCTTGTCCCTTCCCTAGCTCTGGTAGGGAAGGGACAAAGAAGCTCCTGACGTAACACCTGCATCACCACTGGGTGCCACGGAGGTGGAAACACCCGGACGTCCCTGGGGCAGGCTCCTGCTCTGTGCTGATGGCTGGAGCCCCGCGCTGCCGTGGCCACCGCCTGCATCTTGGACACAAGGGATGCAGCCCATGGAGAAGCTGTCTGTGGCAGAGCCGGGGAAGGGCAGGCCTCCGGGGCTGAGCTGTGCTCTGGGGCTGGTTTGCTCTGCTCTGGCTGCTGTCACAGCCATGTCACTGCCTGCCATGCCTCAATTCATGGCAGCTCCTCGGGATGCACGGGGCTGGTGGCCACAGCACTGGGCTGATGGCCACGGGGCAGTGCTGGTGGCTGTGGGCTTGTGCCGGAGGAGGGGACGGGCCGTGCCTGTCGGGGCTGCCCCACGAGGCTGCTGTCACCGAGGAGCTGCCGTGTCCCCTCGGCAGAGCGGAGGATGCTTGTGCTTTGAGAGCAAGGAGAACTCTGCAGGTGCTGCCTTTAACGATTACGATGAGTAATTCCCTTTCAGTCCCTTAATCAGTCACTTTTAATTAGTGTGCCAGTTGTTTTTTCCTTAGCAAACAGCTCTTTCAATGAGGGTTTTCGCTGCATCTGCTGGGATGGGAAAACACTGCTCCCTGATGGGCCTGTGTGTTCATTCTTTGGCAGGAGCTTCCTCCTGTGGAGGCTGTGGGACTGGGCTCACGTGCCGAGCATGGCACAGGTCCTGCTCGTCCTTGGGAAGCCCCTTGCTGCTGACACGGAGGCATTCCTGGAGGTGCCCTGTGCTGATGGCATCCTGGACGTTGCATTTTCCACAGGCCCTCTTGAAGGCAAGGACATCCTCCTCATCCACACCCCTTTCAGCCTGTTTAATTTCTCCTCTGAAACTTCCTTAGCTCTGTGATTCTGGTATCTCAGGGCAGCAGGTTCCACAGGGGAATTCTGCCTGTGGAAAAGGATCCCACCTTGATCCCCTTGGGACGCTTTGTCCCCTGTTAGGGAACAGAGTCCCCAAAACAGCCGCTCCCCGTGTTGGGGCAGGCTCTGTTTCCCAGCTCCAGCTCCTCTGACAGACACAGAGGTGCCCTCACCTGCAGAGGTTTGTTCATGGTGCAGGTGTTTCCCTGCTGCTCTGGACACCTGGACACTGCTGGCTGTGGGTCACCCAGCCCCAGATCCAGAGCAAATACCTCGGTGTTCCCTCCCCTCCTCATCTCCGTATCACTGAACTCCTGAGCTCATCCTGCATCCATGTCAACATCCAGCTCTTGGGCCAAAAGCTTTGCTTGCATTTTCCCTTGAATAATAGCCTACTTTTGGGTGGGTTTTCCCTCTTCCTGGGTGTGTTTGTCTCTCTCCCTGAGTGGGTTTTTCCCTCTCCCAAGGTGGCCTCTGCCCTCTGCCCTCAGAGGACCCCATCCCTTGCTCCTTTGCTCTCTGGAGCGAGGGAAGCTCTGTCTCTCCAAGGGGCCTCAGCCTCTTCCCTTTTCCTGCCCAGGGCAGGATGTCCAGGCTGGCCCAGCTTCCCATGAGTCACCAGCAAATCCCAGCTTCCTTCTCAGGGCCCTGGCACCAGAGCCCGAATTATAGGGCAAGACTAGCGGAAACAAGCTTATTATTTACCAGGCTAATGAAAATTAATCATGCCTCCCCCTCCCTTTCCTGGGAGAACAGTCACGGCCAAGAAAGCTGATTATAAAAGCATTATGGGCGACTGCTGTGCTGGGCTTTGGCACTACCTGAGGGCTCTGTGGGGCTGTGGGATGTGCTTGCAGGTCATCTGGAACTCAAGAGTTAAAGCTGCCCCACGGTACTGCCTGTTCTCCCTGCAGTCTGCTGCTGGCTGAGGCTGGGCACAGATGGAGTCCCGAGCCACTGCCAGCCAGGCTGGAGAGACCTTCCCTGCTTTTCAGGCAGCTGCTGCTTCTCCCGGAGCCTGGACCCCTCTGGCATCATCTGTCTCCTTGCAGAGAGCAGTGTGGGGTGCAGAGGGGTCCCAGCCCAGGACTCCCAGCATGGAGCAGTTCCCCAGCACAGGCCAGTTTGCTCCACACAAGTAGCCCATGGCTCCAGGCTGCTGCACAAGGCAGGGATGGAGAGCAAGGCTGTGTGCGAGGCCAGATGGAGGAAAACACAACAAGGACTGGCTCACGATGCACAGATATGGAAAACCAGAGCATCCTGTACCCACTGGAGCCACTGGTTCTGGAGAGAGTGCTGCAGCAGAGGGATGAACCCTGGCTAGTGCAAAACCCACCACCCTCGCCCAAATTATCACCCTCACTCACTTAAAATGTCACCCTCAGTTAAAATATCACCCTCAGTGAGGGGAAATCAAGGCATAGGATGGGGCAGGTCAGCTGGGAGACAGGGAGAGAGCTCCAGGCTGCTGAACTCTGCCAGTGCCTGCCCCCGTGGTCCCAGCTGGGAAAGGAGATCCCAGGGATGAAGCACTGCACACCGAGTGTCTGGAGCTGAGCCCAGAGCTGCCCAACCTGTCTGCCAGGCTGAGCATGGCCCTCCTTTTCCAGGCTTAAAGATCTTCACACCCATGATCAGCTTCCCTCTTCCTGAGGCTGCACAGGCTGGGAGTGGGAAAAAGACAAGGAAGGGGAAGATTGCCTGGATCAGGGTCTGGGATGGAGGGAGAGAGGTGAGGACCAGGTTCCAGGGCCAGGCTGAAGAGCTGCTCCCTGCCAGGCTTGTCCAGGGCAGTGTTGCCCACCACAATAATTAACTGTTGCTGTGGAGAAGACAGGAAAATGAGCAGGAGGTCAATTTTCCATTTCCCAGTTGTGCATAACCAGTTCCAAGCAGACAGCCTGAAAATAAATCTTCATCAGGCTCATTACCTCTTAATTAACATCACCAGCTACAACACGTAGCCCAGGCACAGCCCCTATTGATGTACAACGAGATGGAGCCAGGGCTGGGCATGGCTGGTGGGAATTCTCCAGCTGGAAATTCCAGCCCTGCTGTCCAACAGGCTGGACTTGCCCTGCTCAGACAGGAAAGCTCTGCTCCAGGATGGGGAGAGCTGCGGATCTTCCCAGAACCAGCTGCTTTGGGGGCAGCTGGCACAGACAACTGAAAGAAAGTTGGTGAAACAACTGGAGTTCGTTTTCCTTTTGCATAAATTGGAATAAAGAAGAAAAGTAGGTCCTTGTGGGTGAAACATTAGATTAGAGGGATGGAACCTCACCCATGAGGAAAGGCTGGGAGAGCTGGGGGTGTTCAGTCTGGAGGGCAGAAGGGCCCAGGGAGACCTCAGAGCCCCTTCCAGTGCCTAATGGGGCTCCAGGAGAGCTGGAGAGGCACTTTGGACGAGGGCCTGGAGGGACAGGACAAGGAGAATGGCTTCCCACTGCCAGAGGGCAGGGTTACATGGGATATTGGGAAGGAATTCTTCCCTGTGAGGGTGGTGAGGCCCTGGCACAGGCTGCCCAGAGAAGCTGTGGCTGCCCCTGCATCGCTGGCAGTGTCCAAGGCCAGTCTGGACAGGGCTTGGAGCAACCTGGGATAGTGGAAGGTGGCGGAGGTGGGACTGCATGAGCTTTAATTCCCTTTCAACGCAAACTTTCCATGGTTCTGTTGTTCTCTGCTTTTTGATCTCCTCCCCATCAGTGATTCCTCTCACAGGCTGTCCCTTCCCCTGACCTGCACCTGGAGCAGCCCTGTCCCCACCAGGTGACCTGGCACAGGAAGGGCACAGGGGCTGCCACCATCAGTGAGGGGAGGAAGGAGACGGGATGAAGGAATTCACTTCTGCTCCTACCACCCCCACTTAGCACTTCTCTTCAAAGCACTGTGCAAACATTAACTAATTAATCCTCCTAACACTCCTGGGAGGAAGAGACATCGACAGGGCTCTGTTCTAGACACCTGATAAACACAAAGGATGGTTGGAGGAGATGCCAGACAGGCAAAACCTGCAGGTCATGGTAGTTCCTCTGCTCTTCCTGCTGATCATGGCAGGGCTGGGCAGGCAGGGGATGTGCCAGGAATTATCCTGTGCTCCAGGATGGAGGGTGCACAGCCATGGAGAAGGGACGTGCAGGGCAGAGCAGGGACCGTGGCAGAAATACGAGAGAGTAAAACTAGAGAATGGTAGGAAGAAGATGAGCCCTGTTGTCCTTACAGACAGACAAACAGACATTCTGTTTCAAATTCCAGCTTTGATGGAATTTTTTAAGTATCATGAAATTAGCTTAAATGGAAGGAAACCCTGACACTGCTGCTGAGGCATCCTGGAGGGAAGTATTGACAAGAAAGCACTTGCACTTTAAAAAAAATGGATTTTGACTTGCTGAGTTTGGCAGGTGAGCTCCCCAGAGGAACTGAAAAATCAGACCGTGGGTTTCCAGCCTGAACAGCCCCAAACACTGCACCAGTTCTCGTGTCCTTTAGCTGAGCTCTTTCTTCTCCACCCTCGTGTTTACCCAGGAATGCATCAATAGGCAGCTGCTGCAGCGCCTTCCTTTCAAACAAGCCAGGCATCCCTGGGATTGCAGCCTGGCTGTGATCCCTCAGGACTGGCCTCACTGGAATCCTGCATTTAATGCTGCCTTGCCTCCA
Source organism: Callaeas wilsoni (assembly GCA_013398955.1). Taxonomy (NCBI): domain Eukaryota; kingdom Metazoa; phylum Chordata; class Aves; order Passeriformes; family Callaeidae; genus Callaeas; species Callaeas wilsoni. The sequence goes on from VWPU01008808.1 coordinate 43,129, forward strand.
CCCCTAAGCCCTCTTGGAGCTCCCTGCGTGCCAGGATCCCACTCTCTGGTCCATAGGGTGTGCCCTGCATTCAGCACTCCCGGCAGCCAGCTCTTGGGAAGGACCCTGGCTGCAGGAAAATTCCTGTGCCAAGGGATGCAGATCCATCCAGAGAACTCCACCAGTGCTGCTGGGGCTGGCTGGGGACCTGCCCACAGCCCTCTGGCCTCCTGGGCGTCTCCAACCTGCCTATTCCAGAGGATTCCCAGGGGGGTGAGGTCTCCAAAGCCCAGCCAAGGTCCTGCTGTTTTCCTGGGAGTTGAGTTCAATTGGTCCAGTCCAATTGTTTCAAGGAGAGACTTGCCTGCTGTGTCTGAAATCAGAGCTGCTGAATTTTCAAACACAGCAGCATGTGAAGGCCAAAACCAGAGACCGGGGGCTCTTCGCTGTCACTGCCCACGGGTCTGGAGAGACACAGCCCGTCTGCCTTGGGTCTCAGTCCCCTTGTGGGGGTTTTCTGGAGATGGAGAACCCTGGCAAAAACCCGCCGTGGCACTGGCTGGATTTGGGGCTGGGCCTGGACCCACCTCACACAGACACAGATGCACTTGGCAGAAGGGGATGTGTTTTGTTCTGGTTACCCTGCACACAGAGGCAGATTCCAGGATAATTCCTCCTAGGGCACCTGCACCAACCAGGCACAGTGGAAAAGCTCCTTGAAGGTTTCTGCCCAGCTGCCCCTGCCCAGGGACACCTCACTGCTCTCCAGAACCACAGAAGGGTTTGGTTTGCTGGTGTTTTCCCCACGAGGCTGCTGGTCTGGTGCAGCACAGGAGAACCCTAGTAGGTACCAGAGGGAAAAGGGAAGGTGACATGTGCAGGGGTGGCAGGACAGCCCAGGGTGGTAACGCTGAACCTCCAAAATCCTCACCAAGCAAATCCCGCATCCTGGTGTTTCCAAAGAAAAACCCAGCCAGGAAGGACGTCTGCCCCTGGCTGCCAGCACACAGGCTCCAGGCACCTGAGGCCCTTCCGAGGGAGCTGTGGGCTCTCCTTTCTCTCTAACAGGACATTTTTTTGCAGCCTGATCCCATTCTTGCTGTTTCCTGACCCAAAGCACACCCATCTCCAGCAGCCACGGTCCCCAGGCACCAGCCAGACCCAGGGCAGCCCCTCTCTGTCACCTGGGCAAAGTTCAGCCTGGGACAGGGGCTCTGCAGCACAGCAGTGCTGGGACTCCCCTCTGCTCCCACACCAGCTGTGTCCCATCTGGGAGGGGATACAGGAAATAAGAGCCTTTCCCAGTGTGGTTCAGGGGCCTCTATCAAGGACTTTGAGTGCTAAAGTCACCCATCTACTCTTGCACAACTTGCCCAGAGAAGCTGTGGCTGCCCCTGGATCCCTGGAAGTGTCCCAGGCCAGGTTGGACGAGGCAACCTGGGAGCAACCTGGGATAGTAGAAGGTGTTCCTGCCCATGGCAGGGGTGGCACTGGATGGTTTTAAGATCCTTTCCCAGCCAAACCAGTCTGTGATCTCCTCTGCTCAGCTCAGCCCCTGCTCCAGGTGCCTGTGTGGCAGCAATGCCTCCTGCTAACAGTTGGAAACAGCTGTCCCCTCATCACAGAGGGGGAAACTGAGGCACAGCAGCACACCCAGACAGGCCTGCAGTGCTGCATGCAGGTGTGCAGCTTCCCAGCTCCTTCAGTCCTGCCAGCCCAGGATGACAGAAATCCCTGTTTCAGCCTCTTACACAGCAGGTAATGGGAAAACTGCAGCTGTGGGGTGCACCAACAGTGGAGCCCCCGGAGTGTCTGCAGCTCATGGTGGAGCAGAGCTGAGGCCAAAGGTGAGAGGCTGAGGAAAGCCCAGGGTTCTGCAGCTGAGGAAGATCTGAGTTACTGCCTCCAGGAGAGTGATCTGGGGAGGGGATGGAATCACAGAATCACAAAACCACTAGGGTTGGAAAAGCCCTCTAAGATCATCAAGTCCAACTGTTCCTGCAAGCCCACCATTAACCCATCTCTCCAGGTGCCACATCCACATGACATCCAGGGATGGTGACTCCACCACTGCCCTGGACAGACTGTTCCACTGCCTGATCACCCTTTCCGTGATGAAATTTTCCATAATATCCAACCTAAACCTTTCCTGGCAGAACTTGAGGCCATTTATTCCTGTCCTGAAATATATATGGGGACACCAGCAGCCTCTGCAGACCCCTCCGTGCTTTGGGAACACAGGATGAGCACTGGTGCCCCAATCCCCAAGTGAGCAGCCAACATTCCCGAGGTCTAGGGTGCCCAGGTGGCTGCAGCCTGCCCCTCTGCTCCAGTTTGGCAATCACGAAACAGCCACCCACAGCTGGACCCGGAGCAGTTCCCGCAGGAAGGCCATCACTGCAGATGTCACAAATCCCCCAGCGGTCCCACAGCTGCCATGGCCGCCCTCGAGCCTCAACCAGCTCCTTCTGGGTCATGGCTTCCTTGTTCCAGAACACAAAAGCAGGCAGGCTGCATGCCCCGTGGTCATCTGCTCCCACTGCTGCCTGCCTGCATGAGCATCACAGCCCCAGCACCAGCACCAGCCCCAGCCCAGCCCCAGCTCCCCGGGCTCAGACCCTGCCAGAGCCCAGCAGCCTGGGGAATGGCAGCCTGGGGAGCCAGGGCAGGCTGATGGCAGCCACTGGTGGGCACCCAGCAGCCTGGAAACACTCACAAGGACTCTCCTTCAGTACTGGGCGAGGGAGATGGGGCTGAGGTGCAGGTGGGAGGACAGGCTGTGGGATGCAGGAGGGATGCAGCTGTCTCAGCATGCATACAGCTCCAGAAATCACAGGGAATTCATGTGACCCCTCATCTGCAGCCTGTCCCAGGAGCTGGGGGAGGTTCTCCTCTCGGAGTGCTCGGCACAGTCCCAGCAGAGTGACTCTGAATCCTGGGATGCAGCTGAGGTGGCAGAAGGGCTCCCTGGCACTGCTGCTGCCCTGGGTGTCTGCAGGCACCCCGCATCCATCCCCTCAGGGCCTCAGGAGCTCCCCGTGGAACCCCCTCTACACAGGCAAATCCTCCCCGGTGTCTGGGGGTCAGAGCACTGCTGGGGTCCCCTCCCTGGACACTGGACAGCTGCTCCCGAGGTTCTGCTGGCATGAAACACCTGCCTGCAGACCTGGCACTGCTCTTCCCTTGCCAGGACACCAGGCAGGTGTTGGGTGAGGCCCTGGGTCAGCCCCAGAAGCACAGTGAGTGGCAATGGAGAGCCACAGGCACACTTTCACTGGGTCTAAGGACAGGACGTAACGGGGTGCTCAGAAACAGCCCTGGGCTCACCCCAACAGGGCAAGGACAGCTCCCACAGACTGCGACACACCCGAGACACAGACTGCTCACAGGACAAGCAGGTTATAAACAACCAAAGCCCTTTTGCCCCAGATTTGTAACAGATGTGCCTCAAATCCTTCCAACAGTGTCTCAGAACCAGGATCCACAGCCCCAACCTACACTGCCACAACTGCTCTCAGCAACTCCCCCACTCCTCCTGTCCTCACCATTGCTACAGCACCTTCCACCTGGCCTTCAGAAAAAAGGAAAGGAAAAAAACAGCAGCAGAATTATCTTTTTTTGGCTTGCAAATGCTGGTTTGCAAAGCTGAGCTGGCTGCTGCTCCACAGATGAGGGGGTACCTGGCCCAAGACCTGATGCTGTTGGGCCTTGAGAACCCCTCCAGATTCCCCAGCCTGGGTGAGGGTGAAGCAGAGGGGCTGTTCTGCCACACAGCAATTCGGACCCAAGAAACACACCCTGGGCCCAGCCTGAAGCCCCTCGGGGTGGGGGGGAGGGGGCAGAGCATCCCCCCCACACCCTGAGTCCATCCAGAAACCCTTCTGGAGGGGCACAGCATCTTCCACACTCCCTGAGCCCAGCCAAGAGCCTCTCTCCAGCCAAGCTCCACACACTGCAGGGCCACTTCGCACTTCCACAGGAAATGACCAAACCTCTTCTCCAGCTCAGAGCTCAGTTTATTCCTCCCCACAGCCCCATAGCACTTTCTGGTGCATGAACACTCAGTGTGGGGTCCCCATGCCCAGCTCCTGGGGTCACCCCAGCCTGCCGTCCTGTATTTAATCAGCAAAACTCTGGCCTCCTGATCCCAGCATTCCCACAGGGTACCAAACAGCTTGGAAAATCAGAAGGCAGCAAATAAACCTCGACATGAGGTGTTTACAAATTCCTCAGTCTCTGGCTTTCTAGAAAGCCAAACGTGACACCTCAGCACCCGGCACTGATCGTCCTGCTCCCGTTTCCAAAACCACCTCAGTGCCCCTCTGCAGAATAGCTCCCGACTTCCCAGAGCACGGGAAAGCTGGGCTCAGTGCCACGGAGGGCAGAGCCAGGGCCACCTGTACGGCCGGTCCCCGGGGGACACAGGTGAGCCCGGGGGCGGCTCGGCGCTGCCCTGGATGTCCGCAGGGATGGCTGCCTGCGGGAGCACCGCCTGCTCCCTGTTCCTGCTGGAAGCACTCCCCGCCGCACCCTGCTGCAGGTCAGCCCCTCGCAGCCATCCCAACCCTGCCCCGCAGGCGGTCTGCCCTCTCCCGAAGCCCCGGCACTCCCGGGAGCAGTGCTGGGAAGGGATGATGCCGGGTATGCAGGTTCCAGGATTGTCCCCCCGTCCCCGTGTACTCATGCTCGCACACCCCTGCGGACACTCACGCACCGGGCACGTGCTGACACAATTCCCTGGGCTGTGACAACGAGCCAGAGCCACTGCAGTGCCCAAGAGAAGGGGGAGAAAAGGAGAGGAAGACAAACCCCTTGAGAAGTCCCCAGGAGAGCTCAGGTGCCAGCAGCAGGCTGGGGACACGCAGGATGACAGAGCCCCTGGCAGACAGGCCCCCTGGGATCGCCTGGCTCCCTCTCCAGAGCTCTCCTCCACATTCCAGTGGCTCCTGGAGCTGGTGTGGGGTGGGTGGGCTGCTCCCCTGAGCCCACCGACGGCAGCAGGACAGTGGCTTTCCCAACCCTGGCACCAGCACTGCTGCTGCCCCGTGGGCCAGTCCCTGTGTGTCCCTGCACAGGGACAGCTGAGCAGAGCAGGAGGCCACACAGGTTCCTGCCTGGCCACTGTCCCAGGGGCTGCCTGCATCCCACCAGCCTCGTGGCACGGAGGAGTTGGGGGCACCTGGAGGAGCTGGGGGCAGCTGGAGGATTTCGGGGCCCACAGAGGAGTTGGGGGCTCATGGAGGAGTTGGGAGTACAGGGAGCAGTTGAGGGAACCTGGAAGAGTTGGGGGCACACAGAGGAGCTGGGGGCACTTGGAGGAGCTGGGGGAACCTGGAGGAGTTGGGGGCACACAGAGGAGCTGGGGGCACTTGGAGGAGCTGGGGGAACCTGGAGGAGATCGGAAGNGAGGAGCTGGGGGCACTTGGAGGAGCTGGGGGAACCTGGAGGAGTTGGGGGCACACAGAGCAGGGCTGGCAGCAGCAATTCTCTGAGGCAGCAGCTCGCTGCTGCTGACCTCCTGCTTGTGCCACCCGGTTTTTTTTAATGAGGCGGACACTGAAAGGTCACATCTTCTTCCAGGGATGCTTCTGCACCTGGGCTTTGGAGGTGTTCTTCTCCAAATCCTTTTTAAGTCACTTAAACCTTTTGGTGCCTCAATTCCCCATCGGTAAAGTGAGGCTTATTCCATTTCCTCTGCCTGGCTTACCGGGAGAGCTCATAAGCCCTGCAGGACCGGAAAAGTCCGTGGATATGGATTTCTGTCTGCCTGGCACAGTGGGGCCCGGGCTCATTAGGGACTAACGTGCTCACTGTGCTGTGTCGGGCGAGCAGAGCCTGGTGCTGTGTGTTGCTGTGCGTGGAGCTGGGAGGGGAGCAGGGATGACACCACACACACTTCCAAGGCCTCCTTGTCATTTTGATCCATTTCCATGTAACAAGGGTGGTGGGCTCAGCTCAGGCACCCACAGACAGCAATTTACCTCGTGCCATTATTTGACAACAGACCCTTTGCTAAGGGGTCAGGATGGGTGAAAAACACCCTTCCAAGGCAGGGTGGCTGCAATGCTCCTGTGTTCATGCATATTTACATTGAGGAGAAGCACACCACCTCAGATGAGAGGGATGGCCACCTAAAAACACCCTCCTCTCACACTTGCCCTGCTGCCTCCCTGTGCCTGTCCTCCAGGGATAGCTGTGTAAGGACGTGAATAACCAAAGAGTGCCCTGAGGAAACGAGGTGGTGCTGGCCTCAGCTGCCCCTCAGACACCCCTAGATCACCCTAAACCACCACCCTCAGACAGTAAAAACTCTAAACCACCACAGCTGAACATTTACCCCTTTGCTCCTCCCTGCCATGGGGGAGCAGCAGAAACTCCAAAAAGGTGTGCAGGATAATGGGGCTGCTGCAGCAAGTGCCTCCTGCGGAAATCTGAGGATTGTGCAAGACTTGTTACAGGAGTGGAAAGGGAGGGATCCTGGTAGGAGGAGAGGAACAAACTTTCAGTCTGTCCTGCCTTCTTGTTTTCCCATTTGGTGCATCCCATGTGGTGATCTGGAGTTGGTCATGAACGTCAGTGTAGCCTGCAAGTGCAGCAGGCAGTGCTGGAGTCAGATCCTGGAGAGACTGAGTGACTGGGATCAGATTCCAAGGAGACTCAGGTAGGGCTTTTTTCCCCTGAGCTGTGAGCCTCAGGAGTAGCATGGGCCTGTTCCTGCTGTCTCTGTCTCCCTCCTGCCCTGGCTGTGGGTGTGTGCCCAGCAGGGACCTGGCCACTGTGCTGGGAAGAGATTCCTTATCTCAACCACATCCCTGGGACGTTCAGCCCACAGCACTGAGCTACTTGGAACAGTCCTGGCCAAGGATATGCTCAGAAATGACCCCTGGGGCAGGGGACGCTGAGAACCCCACCAGTGCTGGGTTAGTAGGCGCTGTGTGAGAGTCCTGCAGCTCAGGGGTGTCACTGTCCCAGCTGTGGCTGGGACACAGGGCTGGCACAGCAGCTCCGTGAGCAGGCCAGGGAAGCTGCCGCTCAAAGTGATGAGTGAATAGAAGATGAGAATTTATTGAGCTCTCCCTAGTTCTGCCTTTGAGACTATCTATCATCAGAGCAGCTCGTGCTGCTGGCTGGGAGTGCAGTGGCTGCCGGGCGGGGTGAGCTGACATCGCCAGGAACACCTCCAGAGCCAGGACAACATGGGGATGCCACAGAGCACCAGCTAGAAATGGCTTCTGACCATGGCCTCCTTGCCCCCCGGCACACACGGAGATGATCAGACACCATGTCCCTGTGGGAGCTGATCTGGCATCTCATCACATGCCACTATCGAGGATCTTCCTTTCCCAGCTCTCCCATGGGGCAGGATGCTCCACCCTGGCTTTGCCCAGGTTTAGCAGCAAGTGTCTCATTCAGGATTCTGCAGGAAGCACCCAGTGGACTTGGGAGGGCAAATTCATGGCCCCATACCCAGGTTCAGCCCCTCCTCCAGCCTGTGGAGCTGTCCCAGGGCTGGTGTCCTGCTGGGAGCCGGAGGGGCTGGGAGGGTGGAAGCTGCAGCTCTCTGCACTGATCCGTGGGCTCCCGGCAGTCCTGCGTGTCTGTGCCTGCATCTGCCAGGGAGGACTGACAGCCAGCTCAGAACAGCTCCTGGAGCGTGGGCACAGGAGCCAGAGTGTCACCTGCACAGCGAGACGAGGGGGTGATGCCGTTGGCTCCCACAGCCTGTGCCAGGAGAGCTGGGAGCAGGAGCCCCAGGCCGGAGCAGGCACGGTGGGCCAGCAGCCCCCTCAGAGGGTCAGGAGAGGGGCTTGTGCCAAGTATGGAGCCAGCAGCCCCCTCAGAGGATTGGGAGAGGGGCCTGTGCTCAGTATGGAGCAACACAGCAAAGGTGAGAGGGAGGCCACGCTCAGGGCAGGGGACGTTTCAGCCCTTGCCCACTCAGAAGCAGCTGCCCACCTGTCCTTTCTTCTTTTTCCTGTTTTCTCTTGTGACCCACAGATATCAAAGTGCCTCTTTCCAGACCTGCTACAGCCTGGGCTCCTGCTGAACACTCTCACAGCCCACTGGGGACACATGCAAAGGCTGTGGCACTTGTTAATGCAGTTCCTCTGTGGAAACACACTGTCAAGAGTGACTGAACAGCAAAAAACCCAGAATAAACCCTCTGCAGGATGAGCAAGACAGAGCCACCCCCTCCCTCCTCAGGGGACATGTGTGCTCCATCCCCAGGACATGGGACGCGCTGTGTCCCCACTCGCTCACCCCACCACCGCATCCCACTCTAAACACTGCCCAACTCTTTGGAAGGTGTGTTTGGAAGAATTATTTTTCCGCCAAGAGTATAAAGTAGTTTTTTGGCAGTGGGGCCACACACTCATCAGGGCTGCCTGGTCTCCTCCAGCTCGGGTGGGATGGAGAGCAGGACCAGGGGAACAGAAGCTCTGGGCAGAGCCGGGATGTCTGCGTTGGCAGCTGCCTCGGCTTCCCGGCCATCTGGGGTTATCCAGGAACAGCTGTTAGTGCCAGGCATGGCCAAAGGCAGTCGGAAGCACCAGGAGGAGTGTGGAAAAGTGCAAGGGGCAAGGACATGCAGTGACTCCCCCCCTCGCCTCCTTCTGCCTCCCCAGCAACAGCATCCAGTCTCCAGCTTCAAGAGCTTTGGCCGGGGGTCTCTGTGATCCCCATCAGCTGGGGGGTTTTTGAAGAAGCTGACGGTGGACGTGGAGCCAGAGAGGTGACAGGGCTGAACTCAGTAGAAGCCTGAGAGCATCATTCCTGGAGGGGCAGGACTGCCTCCCTCTGAGTTCAGCTCCACACAGCCCCCCACCCAGGGTCCCCCAGCCCAGAGAGACACCAGTGCCATATTTGACATAGCTGGGGCCTGGGCAAACACAGCTGGCCCTGGGCTCGGTGTCACCATGACTCAGGAGCTTCTGGAACCCCAGTTCATATGTTAAATTTTCCTCTGCTTTGAGGTCTCTGCAGGGCACAGCAGCAGGACAGCAGCCATCCTCTGCTCAGAGCTCTAGTGCCTACCAAACCTCTGCCTTCATGGGGAGCTGAAGGGGATCAGCATCCCTCAGGAAGTGCCTTGAGGCTCAGAATCCCTTGGGACATGCCTTGAGGCCTCTCCTGCAGTCGCCCAATTCCCCAGACTGGGAGCAGGGTTTGAATGTGCAATTCGGCTCCCCTGAAGACAGAGCCATCCCTGCCTCCACAGCAGCATCTCCTCAGGGCAGGACATTGAGGGTTACTGTGCCTCTTGTGCCTGAGCTGCATCAGAAGAGGCAGCACGAGAGTAAACACCTCCCTCTCTCTCCAAATAACAACAGAGCCCTGATTTTGGAAGATAATCTGCCCAAAGAACCTCAGCCCAAACAGAGTTTAATTCACTGCTGACAACCCAGGCAGTGACTGCATCACCCAGCATCTGCAGGAACCTGGTTTGTCGTTAGGGTCCTTGCAGACGGTCCTGTTCTGGGGTTCACTCTGAGGTGCTCATCTGTCCCAATCCAAGGAGCACGCACTCCTGGGCTCCTCCCCAGGATGGCACTGTGCTGGGACCCTCCGGGACACCACCCTTGCTGGCACCTGTGGGGTCCCTTACTGCCGCAGAAGGCACATGGACCCAGGAGGTCACTGGGGTCACTGCCATCAGTCTGCCACCAGCACTGCCACCAACCCTGTCCCCGCCATCAGCCCCAGCACTGCCACTGACCCTGTCCCTACCAGCAGCTCCAGAACTGCCATCAGTCCTGTCTCTGCCACCAGCCCTGTCCCTGTCATCAGCCCCGGCACTGCCACTGACCCTGTCCCTGCCAGCAGCTCCAGAACTGCCATCAGTCCGGTCTCTGCCACCAGCCCTGTCCCTGCCATCAGCTCCAGCACTGCCATCAGCTCTGTCTCTGCCAGCAGCCCCAGCACTGCCATCAGCCCTGTCTCTGCCACCAATCCTGTCTCTGCCAGCAGCCCCAGTGCTGCCATCAGCCCTGTCCCTGCTGTCAGGCCCAGTCCCTCCATCAGCCCCAGCCTCTCCAGCACATGGCTCAGGCAGGGCCTTTTTCTCCTCCTGCAGACAAAGTCTGGCACCTCCAGGCTCTCTGCGGCTAAGCCCTGCCAGCCTCACATCGCCCATCCCACCCTCTCCTCCCTGCCAGGACTGGGGACATGGCCCAGCTCAGGCTGTCCCTGTCACTGCAGACTGAGTGAGCAGAACTGAGCTGTGCGGGGAAAGGCCAAGGCTGCTCCTGCTCCTGGGGTCCCAGGGCTGTTGTGGCACAGAGTGGGCTCCAGCCACCAGCACCAGAACACACCTGGCTGGCAGGGAGGTGAGCGATGCAGGGGAGCCCTTGGCCTCAGCTGAGAACCAAGGGACCAGCATCCCAAAGAGCACAGGAAGGGATAGCTCCAGGGTCTGCTTCTACCTCTGTGGGATCCCTGCCTGCGCCTCCTGTGATCCTGAAGGAGGAGAGGGATGGGAACGGGTCAAGCGGCACCAGGGCTGGGGAGGGTGGGCAGCCCCAGCCACAGCACGGAGCAGCCTCCTGGGGCTCTGTGCCCTGTTCATGCAGGAATGCGCAGAGTGGGTTTGTGGCATTGCCAGTGTTCAACAACCCTCACTCTCATAGTGATATTACAAGTCCCTTCTTGTAGAAAATACTTTTCTTGCACCAAATGTCCCTGATCCCTGTTAAGATGTTGGAGAGAAGCAGTGCAGATGGGAGGGTGGTGTCCCACAGGAAGCTCCAGCAGCTCTCCAGACTGGGAGGCCAGCTCAGAATTCCAGAGGACAGTCAAGGCCCAGGTGACAGCTCTCTGGCTGAGATGCATCACCTTCTGCCATCATTTACTCTGTGGCTCGGGGGGTGTGCAGGGGAGGGACTCACCAGGGATGGGTCAGCACAGAGCCTCCTCTGCTGCCTGGCACAGGACAGAGAGGGGCAGAGCTCCCTGGGCTTCCCTCAGTCCCTCAGCAGCCATTCATGAGCCCACAGATGTGACAAAGCTCTCTAGCACCTGCTGCATCTTGTGAGGTCCTGCTCCCCTCCCCCCCACGGCTGGATCTTGTCCCAGAGCTGCCAACAACCCCTCCTGGACCTGAAGGACCTGCATGGGGAGGGTGCAGGGGATGCTCTCCCCATGCTCTCAGCACCCCACTGATCCTGCATCCCTGCACCGGTCCTGCATTCCTGCACCGATCCTGAATCCTTGCACTGATCCTGAATCCCTGCAGTGATCCTGCATCCCTGCACCGATCCTGCATCCCTGCACCAATCCTGAACTGATCCTGCATCCCTGCACTGTTCCTGAATCCAGGCACCAATCCTGAATCCCTGCACCGACCCCACATCCCTGAACTGATCCTGCATCCCTGCACTGATCCTGAATCCAGGCACCAATTACCTGCATCCCTGCACCAATCCTGCATCCTTGCACTGATCCTGCATCCCTGCACTGATCCTGCATCCCTGCACCGATCCTGAATCCAGGCACCGATCCTGTATCCTGGCACTGATCCTGCATCCCTGCACCGACCCTGCATCCTTGCACTGATCCTGCATCCCTGCACCAATCCTGCATCTCTGCACCGATCCTGAATCCAGGCACCGATCCTGTATCCTGGCACTGATCCTGCATCCCTGCACTGATCCTGGATCCCTGCATTGATCGTGCATCCCTGCACCGGTCCTGAATCCCTGCATTGATCGTGCATCCCTGCACCGGTCCTGAATCCCTGCACTGATCCTGCACTCCTGCTCTCCCTTGGAGCAGCGCTCAGCCCAACTCCTGCCCCGGGATCTCTGGCATCCTGCTGTGCCATGGGCTCAGCATTGGTGCCATAGGCACTGCTCTGTGCCACCACAGACTGCCAGGAATCCCATCCCGACCCCACCACTGCTGTTCCCACCTGCATGGCACGGAGGGATTACAGGAATGGGAACAACCCCTCCAGCCCCCTCAGACCCAGTGCCCTGCTGAGGGGGTGGCTTTGAGCTGCTGAGGCTTTGGCCACAAATTCTCCCACAGCTGGTGATTCCTTTCCAGTCCCACTCAGCTGGTCCTGAGGACTGGCCTCTCGTCATAATCCCTGGTTTTCCTCATCCCCAGGAGTAACAGGTCCAAAAGGACAGTGCTGAGCTCTCTGTGGAGCTCCCTTGGCCCTGATGTTCGTGGACCACAAACAAGGGCTCCCTTCCAGACGTGCACCACCCAGTTGTCCTTCACCTTCGCCATGGGTTCTCATGGCTCTTCCTGCTCACCTCTGGCTACTTTATCCTTGGTCCCCAGCACTCCCCAGCTGGTGTGGGCTATATTCCTGAGTCCCAGCACTGGGGCAGAGCCAGCTGAAGTCAGGACTCCCCAGGACAGAACGTGCCACATGCCAGGAGCAGCCAGAGGGGAGGACACTGCTGGGCACGCATTCCACACGGAGAGAGCTGCCCTGGGAGTCTCCAGAGGCCACAGGGCTGGCAACAGCTCCCTGGATGGCTCGGGGGCTCCTTCCTGGCCCCCGCAGACCCTTGTCAGCTCCAGCTCCCTGCTTGGCTGTGTTTGGGATCATGGCCAGCTGCCTGTTCAAGGGTCCTGCCTGCAGAGTCCCCTGGATGACACAGTGTCCCTGCCAGCTGCATGGGTCACAGCATGCTCAATGTCACCTTCCAGAGCCGCGCTGGGAGCAGGCGGAGCTGGGGAGGCAGGGACTGCACAGCTCCGGGGGTGAGAGGTGCCGGAGGCTCCCGAACCTCTGATCCTGCACCAGATCCAGGGACATCTGCTGACATTCAGAGCCACAGGCTCTGATTCACAAGGTCTACATTTGCACAGTTTGCAGCAGGGAGCTCAGGGACTTCTGTTTATTTTCATGAATGGGAAGAAACCTCCACATTAAGCTGCAGTCACTCCTCATTCCCAGTGGTGACCGACCAGGGAGAGGCTCCTTGGCTGCTCCCAGTGACCCACCCCGCTGGCACAGGTGTAGCCTGGTTGTTCCACCAGGAACGCCCCTCCCTGTCCGTTCCAGCGTGAGCAGAAGGGCCTGTTGCAGTGGGAGCCAGCTGTGCTGTGTGACACAGGGGCCTGAAAGCCAGGAGTGGGCTCCAGCTCAGCCCCTGCCCAGGCTGGAGTGCGGCTTCCCTTCCCCTGCCAGCCGGGGGGCACAGGGGTGTGACAGCAGCAATTCCACCGAGCTAAAAATAACCACTCTGGTCCTCCAGCTCACACCACAACACCTTCACCTGGCGCCAGACCTGCCGAGGGTTCAAACCATTGCAGGAGCCAGCAGCAAACACAAGCAAACACCCAGGGACAGAGCTTGGGCAGCTCTGGCAGAGCCCTGCACTGTCCTTTTTGTGGGGAGAACTCTCAGAGCTCCCCTGCAAGACTCAATCTCTACAAGATGCTGCTGATCAGTGCTCATAAAAACATCCAGCAAGACATCCAGGTGTCCCCAGAGCAGCCTGTGAGTGCCATCGGTGTCCCTGCCCACCACGGCCACTCTCCCTGCATGGGGGATGGAGGTGCTGGAGTGTCGCTCAGGCTCTAGCTTGACCTCCCTCTTAGGAGCCCCAGCTGATGGCAGCTGTGCCTGGGCTCTCTGCAGTTCCTTGGGCTCTCTGCCATAAGCCCCTGATGAGCCACAGAAAGTCCCCCCAGTAAGGAGAGCCCTGTGCCTCGCAGCTAGCCAGGGCCCAGGTGTCCCCAGGAGCCAGCCCACCCCATGGCACCGTGTCCCACGCTCCATGCGGTGTCCAACCCCCGCTCTGGGGGGCTGCAGGCAGGCACAGGGCCCTGCCAGGGGTCCTGGGTTAGGTTCTCAGCCCACACACCTTGCTGAAGGGACTTAGTGTTTCTGCATCTGGACAACACTGTGGGATCGACGGGATCAATGGCAAGTGCCATCACTGCTGATCACTGAATAACGTTACTGTACACAATTCCTCATCAGCCCCTGCTCCATCCACTCCAAAACTGCAGTTTTGCCTTGCTGCCTATGGGCAGGAATTTCTTTCTGGGTGATTTCTCCCAGGAACTTTGTTTTCTTAGGTCTCCTCTGCAAATCCACCAAGCAATCGTGTCAGCAAGACCCAGAGGTCACTGTGGCCATAGATCCTGCAGCAAATGGCCAATAAACCTCTGCCCTGGGCTGTGTGTGCATCAGCTACAGCAGGGAAGGGTTTAGTGAGAGCAAGGAGATGCCAGAGCTTGTGATTTCTCAGTGTTTCACCACAAGAGATGAAGGACAAGAACATCGTCTTGAAGCTCTGAGGGAAATACACGACTGGGAAACAGCAAAGGAAATGATCACCTATGGCCTTCACAACTCTCGTCTCAGCAGCTTCCTGACAGACTTGGACTCATTTTTCCCTTCTGGCCACTGTAAGATGTAAGTATGAACCAAGCAGTGAGGGAAAGAGTTGTGGCACCACGGGCAAAGGATTGCTCAGTCCACCACTGCTCTGGGCAGCGCCTTACAATGCCTGACCACCCCTTCCATGAAGAAATTTTCCCTAATATCCAACCTAAACCTCCCCTGGCACAGCTTGGGGCTGTTTCCTCTTTTCCTGTCTCTGTTCCCTTGGAGCAGAGCCCGCCTCCCCCCAGCTGCCCCCTCCTGTCAGGGAGTTGTGCAGAGCCAGAAGGTGCCCCCTGAGCCTCCTTTCTCCAGGCTGAGCCCCCTCAGCTCCTTCAGTCGCTCCTGATCAGATTTGTGCTCCTCAGGAGGGCACCGATGGCTCTTGCTGGACAGAACTCCCTCCCTCCATGGGAGCCCTGGCAGCATTTGGAATCTCCAGAGCTGCCAGATGTCACTGACACCTCTCCTGAAGAGGTCCCACTCCTCTATGTGCTTCCAGAGGAGCACAGACTGAATCACAAAGTCACAAAATATCCGGAGCTGGACCCACAGGGATCATCCAGTCCAACCTCTGTCCCTGCACAGCATCCCAACAATCCCATCCTGTCCGTGAGCGTTGTCCAAGTGCTCCTGGAGCTCTGGCAGCCTTGGGGCCGTGCCCATTCCCTTTGGAGGCTGTTCAGTGCCCCAGCACCCTCTGGGAGAAGATTTCCTGATATGCAGCCCAGGCCCCTCTGAGCTGCCCAAACTCCTGCGATCTGTTGGGTCAGCAGCAGCTCAGAGCTGGCCCAGGGGGAGATCTCCAAATTGGCAGGTGGTCATACAGTCTCTTCCCTGCCCTCCTGTGCTCCCAGAGCACTGCCATGATTCAGGATGGCAGTGATATATATTTATACATATACATTTGGAGTCAAAGACCCATCAAGTCATTAAAAGCCTGCTTTCCTCACCTAGCTCCGGGCTTGCCGGTGCTCTCGCCGCTCTCACAGGGGCAGCAGATGAGTTCTCCCAGCCCTGCTCTGCCAGCATGGGAAGAGGAAAAACTTGATTTTCAAGGAGAATGATAGATTTGTGAGGACCTCTGATAGCCTGGAGGACAGCGTGGCAGCCAGGGCCCTGCCAGGGGTGGCCACTGCGGGTGAGAGAGATGGGAGGAAAGGCGCAGAGCAAAGAAGCGAATGGCTCCCAAAGCTGTATTCGGGGGCTATATCTGGGGGTAGCAGAGCCAGCTGAACCTCTTCTGCCTTGAGAGCAGCCTGCAAGGTCACAGTTCTGTCCCTTGGGGCCAGACTTGGCTTTTGTCACTCTCTCTTCTACTCTGGTCACTACTCAACCTGCCAAGCCCATCCCAGGAGGTCCCGAGGCCCCCTCACCTTCACGGAGCACAGGGATCCAGAGTCCCTCCTTCAGAGGTGACATTTTACTCCTTTGCCTGAGACAAAAACTAGTAGAACCTTCCAACTTTTTCCCTCCTAGCTGGGTGTCCCATTCCAGCTCCAGAAATACCAGCAGCCTTTTAGTTCCCATAAGATCTCAGAGGGACTTGTTAAGGTGACAGGCTAAGTGTACCTAAAATGACTTCAGGACCAGGTGAAACAGTCTCTGAGGGTCAAAAATATCCTCCCTAAATAAAAGAAGTGTTGATCATCCATTTATCTTTCCATGGGCTTCATATCCTGAGGCTGTCTGTCATCTGTGCCCACTGAAAGGAGCAGTATATTCTGTTTTATCACCTTTGTGGAAGTTGAAACCCTTTGGCCAGGTTTCCCCTATTTCACTCGTATTAATTTCTTGGATAATTTTTCAATGAAAGCCCTGCAAGTGCCTTGGCTCTTTGTGGGAAATGAGGATTTTGGGTTGGACGAACATTGAAAAGGAGGAAAAGAAAGAGAAAGAAATAAGAAGAAAGAAGAAATCTCTCATCATAGGGACCCCATGTTCAAGTTATATGTCATAAATTGTTATGCCACATGGATTTATCTCTGATACAGGCAACATACAGCTTATGGATAAATAGGGAAATGCAGAATTAGGGGAAGTCTGAGCTCCTGCAGGTCACACTGCTGCCTGGGCTGTTCCTGCTCCTGGAGCCGCTGTAGGGCCCTGCAAAGACTCTCCCCTCTACCACATCCTGCAGACAGGTCCTGCAGCCACTCCTGCTCCACTTCCTGCCCGGGAAGCCCTCTGGGAAGCAGTCCTTTCACAGGACACCGTGTGTGGAGTGTGCTCTAAGCTGGTGCTGTTGTTCTGGGCTTCCAGCAGAGACCTGAGATCCTGCACCTGTATCAGAGCTTTGCTGAAGGTGACTTGCAGAAGGAAGGGACTAAACACAGAATAGTGGGTGGAGGAGACATGGGACAGATGCAGGACGTGCTGGGGTCATGGTGACAATGATGGAGCTGCCAGCAGGCTCCAGGCTGAAATCCCATCATAATCACAGAACCACAGACCTTAGAGTGCATCTCGTTCCAAACCCTCTGCCATGGGCAGGACACCAGGTTGCTCCAAGCCCTGTCCAACCTGTCCTTGAACACTTTCAGGGAAAAGCTCCAAGAATCAAGCCTCAGTAACCCTCTGTGAACCTCCTTCCCAGCCAGACAAATGAGCTCCTTGTGACCCTTGTGCTTGGCAGGCTGTGTCCCTGTGGCCACCCCAGATATGGGAAAGGGCTGGGTCTTTCTGGGATGGGGCTGCACAAATTCCCCCTGCCCTCCTCGCTGTCCTCACCCGCCCCACACACGGCAGTGCTGGAATGTCCGACACCACACAGGCAGTGCCGGGCTCTCGTGCTGTTGGCTGCCATGGAATCAAGGTGCAGGGGCTGTTTGCAAGGCTCTGTGGGGCGACTGCAGGCAGCCTGGGATGAGACGGTCACAGAGGGACCCCGGCTCCTCTCCAGGAAGCTTTTCCACGAGTTCCTGGGGAGCAGAGTTCCCAGCGCCGTGCTCTGCGGAGCCGTGGTTGGCTCTGGTGCTGCTGGATCCTGGTGTCACCAGGGCTGTTTGTTTCCCAGCGTGTTATTCACTGACTCCATTCTCCAGCCAAAAGAGCTTTGCAAGTAGTAATAAAAAAGGATGAATGGGATGGCATGGGATGATTAACCAGGACTGTGAAAGATGGGCCAGCACCTGGGCTGCTGGTAGCACAAGCACCTGGCAAACAGGGCTGTGTCCCACATCCCATCCTCTGCTGGAGGGGCTGCCCTCAATCACTGAGCCATGGAATGGTTGGGGTTGGAAGTAACCTTAAAGCTCATCCAGTCCCACCCCCTGCCATGGGCAAAGACACCTGCCACTACCCCAGGTTGCTCCAAACCCTGTCCAGCCTGGCCCTGGACACTTCCAGGGGCAGGGCAGCCACAGCTTCTCTGGACAGCCTGTGGCAGTGTCCCACCACCCTGAAGAGAGCATTTGGCACTGATCATTCCCACCACCGAACAGCCCAGCGAAGCCAGGCTCTCACAAACAGTCTCTCTTGTGTTGTTGCGTTCAGGCTTTTGATCTCCTTCCAGCAGAATCTCCTGGATTTATCCCTGCTCTCCCCACACCTTGCCACAACAGTTGGGATTTGATGCAGTTCTAATCATCCTGGACTATAAAAAACAAGCCCTGTCTTTCACTAGCATATGGTTCTCCGCGTACAACAACAGACACCAGAACTTTCAATTAAGTTTCTGGAAGCGGTGCTGAAGCACACATGACTCATTTCACAAGTGCACTAACGAGTGAAACGATCCCGCTTTTTGCCAGATCTCCACTCATCAGGAAACAAACAGTATCTGATGCCTTTCTTTCTTTCTTTATACACTGACGAAAACAACACCCTTCTCGGTCGCCGCCGAGCCTGGGTAGAGATCGCCCAACTAAATATTCTAATATTTGATAACAGCCCTGCCAGCATGGAGCTGACTCATTCCATGGCATGTGCTGCTCCCTGAGGATTGCTCTCAGCACAGCGAACAATTAGCTGCTTCATTCATCCCAGCTTGAGAATGGCAGATAGTTACAGGACCACGGGCACGCTCCTGACGGGAGGGATTTATCAACACTCGTAGTTGTTGCTCCTGTAATTAATCTCACGCTATTTCCACACACACTCACTCACCCTCTGCTCCCACTCTGCTGCTGGCTCCCAAACACTTTTTTATGCTCAGAATGGCATAGAAATCATTTTGGTTTCTGGTCAGTGACATGGAAATGATCAGGCAAAATCAAGATGTAATTTGGAGGCTCTGCTCTCAGCATTCCTTAAATCCTGTGGGGCAGAGCAGCGGTGTCCAGCCCCAGGCCCAGTCCGCACTGCCTATGGGCCAACACAGCCCTGTGACAGTGATGTCACACCCCCCTCCATGTGCCTGGCCCCACAGCAGCCCAGGAACACACGGCTGCTCCATCCCAAGGGAGCTGCTGGCTCTTTGTGTCCCAGGGCTGCTGCCTCCTGCCTCCTGCCTCTGGCGGGAAGCTCAGCATCCCTCTGGGATGTGCTTCCTGGCTGGCTTGGCAATGGGAACCCCTGGCAATCCAAACCCTACCGTGCCCCTCCTTCCCGACACTGCTCAGGAATCAGACACTTGCATCCTCCACGTCACAGGGAGATGGCAGATACCAGGCAAAGCATTTCTGTATCCCACATCCTTGCAAAACAGACAGCTTCTTGGATCTTCTGCCTCTAATCTTCTCCTTTCCAAGTCCCCAGATGTGGCCTCCAACTGGAGATTTATTTTATTGGCTGTTCATTGCTACAGTTACGGCCAGTATGAGGACGGTGTCCTTAGCACAAATGAACACAGCACTGAGTTCAGCATCCTCTCCCTTGTAATTACTGCCCAAAAACTTGCCATGGAAACCAGGAGAAAGGGGAGATTCTCAGGAAGGGATGGGAAGGATCACCCCCAGTGTCCCCAGGAATCACCCCAGTGGCTCCAAGGATGGGATCCCGGGGTCTGTCTGGCTGTGAGGAGGCATCCCGTGGCTGCAGAGGGCTGGTCTTGCCACCCCACTGCCAGGCTGGGCTGGCCATCCTCCTGGGACAGGGCAAACGTGTCCACACAGCTGCCATTGCTGCTTTTGGGTCACACCCTGACCCCATGGAGGTGCTCCTGCAGGGGAGGGAGCAGGAACACCTCTCACATCTCCATGGACACCATGAGGCCACCACAGACCACATCCGTGTGTCAAGAATCCCAGGACAGTTTGGGTTGGAAGGGACATTAAGGCTCATCTCATTCCAACCCTTGCCATGGGCAGGGACATCTCCCCTCAGGTGTCCTGCACTACCCCTGAGGGCACAGCAGAGCTCTGACACCCCATGCCAGGCTCAGCCTGACCCTGGCTCGGGGTGTCAGAGCTCTGCTGTGCTCTCATCCCTTCACTCTCATCCCATCCCTCTGGCTCGTGGCCCATCCTGCTCTGCTCCCCTTGGAGCAGATCCACTAGCCCCTGGTTGCACAGGCAGATATCCCTGATATCCACACTCCTCATCGACCCACGCCAGCCAGGAAGGACAGGTGTCCCAGCAACCTCCCAGCTGTGGCTCATCCATCCCAGCTTCCAGCACATCCTGATTTGTGCCGGAACAGGGGCCTGGACAGGCACCAATCATCTGTACTTCCCCATTTCCCAGGGTGCCACAGCCTCGGGGCTGGGACTGACATCCTGTGGCCTTGGTGCCAGGTGCCATCAGTGCCCGGTGCCATCACTCCCTAGTTCTCCCAGTTTCTCTGCACTGGCTGGACATGGACACGGGGCAGGGGACACCTCAGTCCAGACTGCTGGGGCAGTTTTCCAGTTATTACTGTCGTCCTCACCTTAGCTGTACCGGTGACAACTAAGTCAAGACAGTTCATGGATTCTTTGTAGGAGCTGAGGAGATTCTTCATGGAAAGGGGAGCCAGGCATTGGAATGGGCTGCCCAGGGCAGGGGTAGAGTCACCGTCCCTGGAGGGATTTAACAGATGTGTGGATGTGGCACTTGGTGATATTGGTCAGTGGTGGGCTTGGCAGTGCTGCGTGATGGTTGGACCCAATGATCTCAGAAGGCTTTCCCAATCCTAATGATTCTGTGAATCTGTGAAATTATTTGTAAGAGCTGCCCAGTCACGTCCCCACTGTGTTCAGCCTTCAGCTCCCTCCTCCCAGAGCCACCACCACCCTCCTGGAGCTCAGGAGTTGGGACAAGGATCTTCTGTCTGCCCCACCAGCTGCCAAACCAAACCAGCTCCCTCTGCCCCTCTCAGCACTGCCCCAGGGAATCTGCTCCAATGCAGCAGGGAAGAATCACAGAATCACAAACTCACAGAAACTCCTGACCCGCAAGGGTCATCGAGTCCAACTCTTGGCCTTGCACAGGACACCCCTGGGACTCACATTAAATGATTCACTTGCTGGGAGCTCTCCTGGGCCAGGATGAGGAGCTGAGGTTTGGTGCTTGACTGGGGCGGAGCAGAGCCCAAACAATGCCCCTGCTCAGACCCCGAGTGCCAAACCTGCCGCCAGCTCCCGCTCACCTCCCCTGCACGGGAGAACCAGGGACCATTAGCACTGGATGAATGGGAAAGAATTGAAATCAGCTTGGAGACAATCCCCAGGCCAGAGCAGAGGCAGAATTAACCAGCTTATTATTTTTATTTAATGCCCGCATTGTGCCCCCAGATGAATAATTGGTGTGTGGGGCTCTGCGCACAGGGCTGTTATGAAGTTTAATTCATTAGCGCTTGTAAAGTGCCTCGAACTCGTGAGATGAAAGGTGTCCTCAGAGCGCCAGGAGCTGTTCCAGCTCCAGCACTGCGGATCTTTAATAAGGATATTGAACGACTCCTCTGAGCCAGCACATTGCGTTTTAACTTCTTTATGGCTGTTTTTACAGGATCCTAGAGAGCCAAAAAAAAATGTTGAAAGAGAAAGCCCCATCACAGTGCACAGAGCTGGCTCTGCACAGCCACAGACTGGGGTGTGCCACCCTCAGCCCTGCCCTGGCAGACAGTCCCAGGGCTCTGTCCCAATCACCAGACCCTCCATGGGGCCTGGGAGCTGTGACAGCTCTGCGGAGGTCACTGGATGGGCTCTGAGATGGGCGGGTGCGAAGAAAGGAAGGTCTAGAGGAAGCTGGGAACTGGTTGCCTGGTTTGCCTGCAGGGTCACAGCCCAGGGGCCTGGCCTGTACTCCATGTCCTGAGTTTGGCTGATGCAGGAGAAGGGGACAGTTGAGGCCATCTGGCCATCCACCCATCCATCCCTCCATCTATCCATCTCTCCATCTGTCCATGCCTTCATCCATCCATCCCTCCATCCATCATCCATCCATCCATCCCTCCATCCATCATCCATCCATCCATTCATCCATCCATCCATCCCTCCATCCATCATCCATCCATCCATCCATCCATCCATCCATCCATCATCCATCCATCCATCCCTCCATCCCTCCATCTACCCACCCACCCCTGCCATCCTGCCATCCTGCTCTGACGTCCTCTGGCACAGCCTGACACCTGGGTGTGTGGAAGATTTTCATAGAATCACAGAATCATGGAATGACTCATGGAAGGGACCTTAAACCTCATCCAGCCCCACCCCCTGCCACGGGCAGGAACACCTTCCACCAGCCCAGGCTGCTCCAAGCCTCATCCAACCTGGACCTGGACATTTCCAAGGATCCAGGGGGAGTTACAGCTTCTCTGAGCAACCTCTGCCCAGGCCTCAGCATCCTCAGGAAGAAGAATTCCCTCACATCTAACCCTGCCCTCTGGCAGTGGGAAGCCATTCCCTGTGTCCTGTCCCTCCAGGCCCTCGTCCCCAGTCCCTCTCCAGCTCTCCTGGAGCCCCTTTAGGCACTGGGAGGGGCTCTGGGGTTTCCTGGATCCTTCTGCCCTTCAGGCCGAATGCTCCCAGCTCTCCCAGCCTGGCTCCTGACGGTGTTTCCTGACAGCCCATTTTTCTGCTCAGTGCAGCCACTCTCTCCATGACAAAACCACTGCACTCAGCCAGACTCTGCCAAGGCCAGGAACACGGATCCTTTGGAACACCTGCTTCTTCCACATCCATCTTCCTGCAGCTATTGCTGCTCAGTTATCTGGCAAGGAACCCCAGCTGTGGGTGCACAGAAAACCCTTCCCTGCCTTAGCCAGGTGGGAAGAGCTTTCCTTGTCTGAAGTGCCACCCGTGGCATCTCCAATTGCTGCTGCATTTCCCACCAGCAAAAACATTTTTAAAATGTCCCACTGGGAGGAGAGCAAAAAGCACCAATGAAGGATGCAGGACATGACTGAGAAAGCAGCGACTTCTTCCCCTGAAGGAAAAATGGACCCTCAAAAGTGAAGGCCGTGACCGCCTCACCTGCCTTCCACTCACCCTTATCCTAATGCTGCTGCAACCAGCAAAACTCCCGTTTCCCTGGGAGCCTGCGTTCCCAGATGGCTCCGTACAGCACCCGGAATGCAGGGAGCATCTCCTGCCTTGGAACACTGGGAACAAGCCATAGCCTTGCCACTGCTCAAAGAAGAGGAGGACTCATTGTTTGCTTTAATTATCTCAAAGCCTCCTTACTTGGAGGAAAATAAAATATTTATCAGGGACTTGTGGCTCTGGCAAAGGAGATTATACTCAAATTAAATTTTTAGATGCCTGTAAAATTTAATTGGTCTTAGTGCAGGGCAGTTTCTGTCTCTGAGAACGAGAAGTGTTTCTCTGACCAGCACTCAGCCTTTGGAGATCTGTCCCTTCCAGCATTCCCAGTGATGCCCAGGAGTCAGCTCAGGCTGCTGTGCCTGTGCCACCAGCTCCAGCCCAGCCTGGCAGCCCTTCCCATGTCCTGGGAGCACTTGGCAGCTGTGGCACGGAGAGGGTGATCTGTGTGGGAGAAGATGGAACTGCCCATCCACAGCCCATCCCCAGCTCGTCTCCCATCACTGATGGATGTGGCAGGTTCTCATGTGCCTCTGGAGGAGCCTGCTCCTGGGCACGTCCCTGACTTTTCTAAGGTTTTTCCACGGACAGCCTTTGGCCCTCTCCTAGTCCCCATTCCCTACTCCAATCCATCCTGTTCCCAAGCCTAAGCCTGGCTTGGCCCTGCCCTGGCAGTGTCCTTCCTGCCCAGGGCGTCCAGGGTGATGTCCCTCCTGGGCAGAGGAGCCTTCTCCAGACATCTGGAAAACCACATGGCCTGTGATGGGATGCTGTGGTGCCACCACAGTGAGGGGACAGGCACAGGCACCCACAGACAGCGTTCCTGCTGGGAAGGGGTCCAGGGGCTCAGATCAGATTATAATGACTGAACCGCTTGTTATCCCACACCAGCCTTGCAGAAAATCCCTTTTCCCATGTGTATGGAGTGATGTGCTCCAGCTCTTCACTCCTGGAAGTGATGCTTTATGTCCAAAAACAGCCAAGAATGGTGAAACTGTGCTGCCAAAGGGATGGAGAGTCACTGTCCCACTTGGGATGTTCCTGACAGACAGCGGATCTGTCCCTATGCTTTTCCAGGCTGCCCTGCAGAACCCAAGCTTGCTGTGCCCTGCCAGCCTGAGCACTGGTTCAGCTGGGAATCCAGCTCTCCAGGCTCCTGCTCCTTGCCCTCACAGTGTGCTTTTCCCACTGTTGCTGACAGTTTTGCCAGAGCTTGGGAAACAGGACTTCATTTTGCTCTTATCCCCAGAGCAGAAACGCACCAGCGCCAGGGAAAGAAATCTGAACCACAACCTGGAAATCCAGAGGGATTCAGGTCTGGCAAGGCAGGGATCACCCAGGAGCCTCACTGCCAAGTAAAATCCTACACTGAGATCAGAATCAGGGAGTTTGAAAACACATCCTATCCTCTTCTTGCTGTTCATGGGCCTCCAGCCCCACATGTCCTCCCCCAGCTCTGCTGCCTTCCCAGTAGTCCAATGGTTTCCTTTTCCAGTCAGCCCTGTCCATGCAGTTTTTTCATTTCAGGATTAATGTCCCCAACTCCAAAGGCTTCCCAAAGGCTTACAGGGCCATCAAGGGGGTAACCCTTCCCTCTCTGGCAGGCAAGGACCTCTCTGGCATCATTGAGGGAATTAAACAGAGACATCAAAGGCCCCGTCAGAGCCACAGGAAGGCAGAGACATTCCAAGTCCCAGCAGTGTCTCTGTCAGATTTAAAGAGGACAAATCCTGCAGATTTCTCCTTCAAGGAAAACGAGCATGGAAGCATGAGGGTTGCAGAGGTCTGAACAGTCAGAGTGCAGCAGGAGTGAGGGGGGCTGGGGGCACAAAGGACGGCACAAAGTCTGTCCCCATGGACACCCCAGAGCCACATCCAGCAGGAGGGGGACCCTGCTGGCCCTGGGATCAGGCTGAGGCACCCATGGGGGACAGGCTGTGCTTGGTGTCCCTGAGGAGAGCCAGGTCCTGCCCTGGGATCCCACCAGTGCCCTCCTGCACTCCCACTCGGCTCCACCCAACCCTCCAGTGCCGAACACACTCCATCCCCTTCCCAAATCCACATGTTCCCATTGGATCCACCAGCGCACGGGCTGAATACACAACACAAGGCTGTGGATCCATGAAGCAGCTGCCCAGATGGCGAGCGAATTTAGGGAATATAAGCCAGGCAGGCTGTTGTGACAGGGACACTTTGGAGCATCTCAGATAATTAGCACTTAATTGGCTCCAACACCTTGATAAACTGTCCGAGCCCCACCAGCTGCTCTGTGTGTGTCTCGTGTCCCCACTGGTCTGGCTCCAAGGGAGGCTGCACAGGGAGCTGCACGGTTAAC
This sequence comes from Callaeas wilsoni, assembly GCA_013398955.1. NCBI lineage: Eukaryota > Metazoa > Chordata > Aves > Passeriformes > Callaeidae > Callaeas > Callaeas wilsoni. The sequence goes on from VWPU01008808.1 coordinate 68,198, forward strand.
CCAGCCTCTGCGATCCTCTCCTCATCCTCAGGGGAGGCTCTTTATCTCCACCCTTCCCAGGTGCAACACATGGACATACCAGGGATGAGAGACAGTGACACGGTGGCATTTCAGGGGACCGAACACCAGAGAGCTCGGATAGCTTCTGGGGATGGAAGGGGATGGGGAGGGATGATGTGGGAGCCCAGGGCTCTGTGGAGTGGGAGGTGGAGAATGGGAATGGCTGTGGGAGCCCAGGGCAAGGTGGGACAGGGGTGTTGGGAAGGGCTGTGGGAGCCCAGGGCAAGGTGGGACAGGGGTGTTGGGAAGGGCTGTGGGAGCCCAGGGCAAGGTGGGACAGGGGTGTTGGGAATGGCTGTGGGAGCCCAGGGCACTGCAGGACGCTCAGTGCTGGGGTGGGGGGTACCAACCCCTTCCTCCAGGCTGGTGGTGAGTCCAGGGCTGCCCCTGCCAGGCTGGGCAGGTGCTGTCAGGACCACGAGCGCTGGACATGGGCACCCTGAGCCTTGTCCGAGCCCTGGGACCTGGGAGTGTGACAGGGGCTGAGTGAGCCCTCCCTGCCTGCTGGGAGCTGGGGCGACCCTTGGAACAAGGGGTGCTCCCAGCCTGGCACTGGGACTCCTCAGGCCCCACAGCACCGGCTGGATCACACGTCCTCCCCTTGCCCGTGGCTGCCCTGTCTGTGATCCACGCCCAGCTCCACATGGCCGGGGGTGGGTGGCGCTGCTCATGGAGGGGGTATAGGCCCGGTGAGCTGTGAGGGTGAAGAGCATGAAGGGATCCCAAAGGATCGGGTGATCCTCCCCAGTCCTGACTCCAGTAAGGGAAGGATTAGGGGTGCTAAAGGATGGAATGATTCCCCACAACCCTTGCAGACCATGGACACCCTGCAGGCAACAACCAAGAGACGCCTGAGCTCGCACAGAGGGAAAGGTCAGGAAAGAACAAGGAGACATCATGGGAGAAGAACAGAATCCTTCAGGAGGAGGGACAGGGACACAGTGGGTGCAAACCCCCTGCTCATCCCCTTCTCCCTAACACCACGCAAGCTCCCAGACAGCTCCCTGCTCTGCAGGAGCACATCTGGATGAACGCACAGCCTGGCAGGATACATGGACAAACCCCAGGAATTATGGATGCAAGAATTACAGAAGCCTTTCTGGTTGATGGGAACCCCCAAATTTCTCCCAAGAGGTCATTCTGGTCACCACAGCAGTGGCAGGAGCCGGGATCTGTGCCAGGCAGGGAACTCTGCCAGCTCTGCTGCGGGCATCCTACAAGCACGGGGCACTCAGCTCTGCATCCAGCGGAAAACAGCAGCAGCAGCTGGAGGTGGAATCTAATTTTCCAGGGAAAATAGGAATCAAGCGGAACGTGACTGCTGTGTGAATGGGTTCACCCCCTGGTGAGCACTCACTGGGGCTCTGTGACCTCTGCCACACCACGGAGCTGGGTGATGTTCCTGTGCTTTCCCTCCTGCCACAGCCCCAAACTGGCAGCGTGAGGCCGAGACTGGAGCAGGGAGTGCAGGGATTGAATCCCTGCCATTCCAGGGAGAGATCATGGACTGGAAAAGGACACACCAAAGCACAGATGGCCTCTTGCAGTCCTGCCTCCTACCTCCTACAAGCTCTTCTCTTCCCCAAGTGCTTCCAAGCAAACTGTCCAGAATTGTGGCTCCAGGATGCCCTAAATCCCCCCGGGGTCACTGAGCCCGGGGTGTCCAGCACAAGGGAGGAGCCTCTGCTGTGCCCCTGGTGCCAGACCCTGCCTGGGGGACACTGGCACTCCCTGGTGGCAGTTCAGGTGAGGGACTTCCCCAGAGCCGTCTGGGGCTGCCTCAAGCCAGGAGGGCATCCTGGGAGATCGAGGCAGGAATTCCCGATGGGTGCACACCAACACTGGCATTCAGGGTCCACACCAAGACCCCTCAGCCAGGAAGGAGGACAGAGCCCACACTCAGGCCCCACATCTTCCCTCCCAGTGTCCCTCAACTCTGTCCCAGAGAAGTGGCAGGACATCAACAAGGAGGTGATGTGCCTGCAGAAGCTGTGACACCCCAACACCATCGAGTAACGGGGTGCCACCTGCAGGACCACATGGCCTGGGTGACCCTGACCCATAAGTATGGCATAGATGGGGGGTCAGGACCCATAAGTGGGGATGTTTAGACACATAAATGGATGTTTGGGCCCCATAAATGGGGTTTGGGGATCCCCACAGATGGGGGTCAGGGAGTGTTGGGATCCATAAGTGGGGAGTTGAGGAGTGTTTGTTTCCTTAGATGGGGGTTTGAACCGCCATGGGGGTCAGAGATGCGTTGGGCCCCATAGATTGGGTCTAGGGGGTGTTTGGCCCCATAGAAGTGAGGTTAAGGGGGAACAAGGACACATAGGTAGGAGTCAGGGGGGCATTGGGCTCCATAGGTGTGGGATTGAGGGCCCATAGATGAGGGTTTAAGGGTCACCATCACCCACAGATGTGGGGCAGAGGGCTTTTGTGACTCATATCTAGGGGTCAGGGTGCACTTGGAGGGCACAAGGGCCATAGCGAGGCTCAGGGGCTGTTCTGGGGTGAGGCCTGGTATGAGGCAGAGGCTACCCCAGGAATGGTGTGGGGCACTTGGGGCACATGTGGAGCAGGCAGCGATGTCTCCCTGTCCAGCTGGTCATGGAGCACTGTCTGGGCTCGGCCCTTGAGGGTTAGTGACAGGGACAGAGCTGTGGGGTGCCCCAGTGCCCCAGCAGCTGCTGCAGGAGGTGGACACTGAGCTGTGCACGGCTGGCTCTGGAGCAACCACGGAGAGCTGGAAGCATCCGTATGGGAACATGGCACAGCAAGGTTTGCAGGTGGGAGCCCAGAACAATCCTTCACTGGACAAAACAGCTCCTAATCCTATTTTTATGCCGTGGTAGAAGTGTGCCCTACAATTCCCAGGAAGGCTCTTAACAGGGAGAGAGACATCAGGCACAGAAAAGGAAAAAGTCATCCAGAGCCCCGCAGCCAGAGGGAGGCAGGGCTGGGGAGGATGAGTTACGGGCAGAGACTGAGGGAATTTAATTTGTATGGCCTAGAAAGCCAATGCTGGAGGGGGAATAGGATCACACTGTATAAATATCTAAAGGGCAGTTCTGTGAGGAAGGGGAAAAAAAGTGACGCATGCAGCAGTCGTGGGAGGGATGTGATGGTCCGGAGCCGGGAACAGCTTCCCGAGGGAGCAGCGGGCTGCTGCAGCCTGGTGGGCAGGGAGCAGGGAGGGTGCCAGAGCCTGCGTGGGGTTCCAGGGCAGGAGCAGGCAGGATCAGGAAGGAGCAGCCTGGCATGAGCAGTTAGTGGCCCAGACATGGCTGGGAGGCTGTGGTGGCACTGTCCCCACAGCCCCCAGCAGTGACCGGTGGTGACCAGCAGTGACCGGTGGTGACCAGACCTCTGAGGTGCCGTTCCTGCTGGCTCAGCACAGAGCTCCAGGTGCCCTGGCAGAGCCTGACTTCTCCATTCCCTCTGCCACCACAGCTTCCCAAAGGATGGAATCCTTAAGGTTGGAGAAGCCCCCTGAGATCCCTGAATTCAACCCTTAACCCAGGACTGCCACGGCCACCACTAACCCATGTCCCCAGGTGCCACATCCACAAGTTTTTTGAACACTTCCAGGGATGTTGACTCCACCACTGCCCTGGGCAGCCTGTGCCAGTGCCCTTCCATGAAGAAATTTTCCCCAATATCCAATCCAAACCTTCCCTGGCACAACCTGAGGACTGAGGCATTGAAAACCCAAACGCTTTCTAGCACAGAAATTCCCTGCAGAATTCCAGCCTGAGGCTGACCTGCTTCCCCTTGGCCATGAGGAACCTGCCCAGGCTGTTTTTGGGTGTCCTTGGAGCACAACCCCCCAGGCTGGGCTGTGTGGGACGAGCAGAAATCACAGTGGTGCCAGAACAGAGCGCGCTCCATCCCTGTCTGTGTTCCTGCCCCTCTCCCCGCTCTTCCCTGCAAATTCGAGCTGCTTTTTACAATCACATTTGCTTTTTCTTCTTCAAAATAATAAAAAAAAGGCTTTTCTCTCTGCCGTTGCCATGTGCAAACCCACACAAACACCAGGAAAAGCCGGCTCCGGCTCTGCAGAGCCCGTGCCCGCAGAGCCCCTGTCACACAGGCAGAGCCGGAAAACAGGAGAAAAATAGATTTTCCCTTCAGCCCTTCCAGACACATGACTGAGACTTATTATAGCAATAACAGGGACAGGGGGTTTGCAGAGGCCGTGCCTGTGTGTTCCTCCCCTCACTGATGAGCCCCTTCCCTCCCCGGTGAAAGTGGGGCAGGTTCTGTGCCAGCTGCCCCCAGAGCCCAGCAGTGCTCGGGAAGGATTCCCAGGGTAAGGAATCCCTCAGACTGGGGTGCCAGTGGGAAGGAAGCCATGGAGCAGAGCGTGGGGAGATGGTGCTCCTGATGAGGATGGTGAGGGTTGTTCAGCTTGAAGAAGAGAAGGATCCAGGGAGACCTCAGAGTCCCTTCCACTGCATAAAGGGGCTCCAGAAGAGCTGGAGAAGGATTTTGGACAAGAGCCTGGAATGACAGGACAAGGGGGCTCCCTACTGCCAGAGGGCAGGGTTAGATGGAATATTGGGAGGGAGTTCTTCCCTGTGAGGGTGCTGAGGCCCTGGCACAGGGTGCCCAGCGAAGCTGTGGCTGCCCCTGGATCCCTGTCCAAGGCGAGGTTGGACGAGGCTTGGAGCACCCTGGGGTAGTGGAAGGTGTCCCTGCCCCTGGCAGGGGGTGGGACTGTATGAGCTTTAAGGTCCTTTCCAACCCAAACTGTTTTAGCATTTATCTAGGATTCCCAGATGTTTACCTGGCTCTGAGCCTGGTGCATGTTCTTGACCCCTCAGTCTGCAACAACACAGCACAAACCACAGAATCTGTGCGTGCTGGTGCTGGCAGCTCCTCCTCCTCTTCCTCCTCGTCCTTCTTCTCCTTCTCCTTCTCCTTCCCCTCCTTCTCCTCCATCCCCATCCACCACCCCAGCACTGGGGAATCATGGCCACACACCGCCAGAGGCAGGAGCTCCAGCAGATCAGCCTTTGGGATGATTATCCCTGTATCCACTTATCTCCAAAGGTTTTAAAACATGAGCACGTCTGGATATGCACATTTCTGAGTGCATCCATAATTACCCAGGTTCCCGGGAGGAGGGGAACTGGTGCTGCTGACACTGGAACTCCTGCTCAGCCAGCTGTGGGTCGTCATGGAGACCCTACCTGTCACTCACTTCTTCCCAGGCCTGTTAAATAACCCAGGTCAGCCAGGCCTTCCCCACTGGGGTGTCTGCCCACCCTGGATTTTGCTCTCCCCTCTGCTTTGATGCCAGTGTACCCCCAAAGAGCAGCTGGGGCTGGCTCCTTTTCCAGCAGCCAGGGAAGGGGGAGCATCCCAGTGCCTGGGCACGGCAGACAACTCACGGCCCGCTGCTAAAGAGAACAACAGTGACCACAAAAAGACACAGGGCAGGTGTCATTCCTCATTTAATGCTGACAGATCCATTCCAGTGGAGTGGTGGATAATGCAGCTGGGAATGTCTGTTTGTGTGCCCGGGCTCTCCTTGGGCCCTGTGGCGCCAGGACTCAGAGCTGTGCCCCACACTGCCCTCACTGCCCTGCCCTCGCTGGGCTCCTGGGAACAGAGCCAGGGCAGCACCCACTGGGCACCACAGAACCACAGCATCCCAGAATGGTTTGGGTGTGAAGGGATCTTAAAAATCATCTTGTTCCACCCCCTGCCATGGGCAGGGACACCTTCCACCAGGCCAGGTTGCTCCAAGCCCTGCCCAACCTGGCCATGAACACTCCCAGGCATGGGGCAGCCACAGCTTCTCTGAGCAGCCTGTGCCAGGGCTTCATCAGCCAGGCACAGCTCCTGCCCTGCCCAGGGTACCCAGCCCCACTCAGCACATCCCTGCAGGGCTGGTGTGAGGCCACAGACCTGACTGGGTGACTGGAGGCTCTTCCAAGGTCACTGCAGAGGGTGTAGGGGTGTGGGAAAATGAGGCACCAGAGTCTGATCTGCCCATGGGGATCAGCTGGACCCACAATGTTTTTCTCGGTTGCACATGAAGGCCTTCACCACCTCATTCCCAGAGCCAGGTTACTCAGTCTCCCTCATATGGAGCCAGGCTGGGAGAGCTGGAGGTGTTCAGCCTGGGGAAGAGAAGGATCCAGGGAGACCTCACAGCCCCTTCCAGTGCCTAAAGGGGTTCCAGGAGAGCTGGAGAGGGACTTGGGACAAAGGGTCTGCAAGAACAGGACAAGAGGAATGGCTTCCTGCTACCAGAGGGCAGAGTTAGATGCGATATTGGGAAGGAATTTTTCCCTGTCAGAGTGGTGAGGCCCTGGCACAGGGTGCCCAGATAAACTATGGCTGCCCCTGGATCCCTGGCAGTGTCCAAGAACAGGCTGGACAGAGCTTGGAGCAACCTGGGATAGTGGAAGGTGTCCCTGCCCGTGGCATGGGGTGGGACTGGATGAGCTTTAATGTCCCTTCCAACCCAAGCCATTTGGGGATTCCATAATTCCATGATTCTCTGCTTCCCTTTATCGCTTCTGTGCAACTTTAACTCTTTCAGCCAACCTGAAAAAAGAGGGGAGTGAGTGACCACCAGGTGACTGCAGCCCTCTGTGCTGCCCCGAGGGTGTAGGGAGCAGGTCCCAGGGGCTGTGGGTGTGTCTGCTGCTCATCCAGGGCAGCTGTGGGAGATGGGGCCATGCCTGGTGGGATTGGGACATTCCCAGTGGTCAGGAGACAGCCATGCAGGGCAGAAGGCAGGGGCCAGGCAAGGCCACCCCAGGGGTGAAGGGTCCTGGAGGTGTGTGGATGCTCAGGGATGTCCCACTGTACAGGGGTGATGCAGGACAAAGCGATCGGCCCCAAGGAGCCCTTCCAGCGGGCTTTTCTCCAGGGCAGCTGCCCAGGCTTCCCCAGCAGACATCAGCCCAGAGGAGAAGTCTTGGCTCCTCCAGGGCTGGTGCTGCAGCTGCATTCCTGCCCAGATGCCTCCTGGATCAGGAATGATTTATCATGGTCCCAAGCCTGCCCTGAGGCACAAGCAAAGCCCGTTGGTGTGCCTGGCAGAGGTTCCTCAGTAAAGGACATGCAAAACTGGCCAAGATCAGAATCCTCCCCTTCCAGCCCAGCCTGGCTTTGGTTCCTGGCAGGGACTTAGCTGCAGCCCCAGCCCTGGAGGAGCCTTCCCAGCACCGCCTGGGATCCTCTGCACAGAGCACACCAGGGTGCTGGTGGGGGGGTGCAGGCCCCTGCTGAGGTGCTCCTGGGCCGTAGGATGGGGTCAGGGCACTGCTGGCACTGTTCCTGTGCCAGCACAGCCCACACCACTTGTCAGCGCAGAGCAGTGGGAAAGAAACGAGCTCCAAGAGAGATCCAGGCACAGAACTCCGTGTCAGCCTGCCCCGGTCCCTGGGAGCGAGCCCTGAGGACCTGCAGGTCTGGGCTGGGCCACAATGGCCTGCACCAGGCGCTGGGTCTGGATCAGGACCACGCAAGAAGCTCCAGCTCTTCCCTGCAACGAAGGATCCAGCCTTTGTCACCCTCAGGTGACAAGGAGGAGCCCTTCCAGGGGGCCTTTCTCCAGGGCAGGACTGCCCCACTCATATCTCCTGTCAAGACCAGGAAGTGCTGCTCCCAGTCCAGCACACTGCCCATCCCAGGGGCTGCCAGGCACTGAACAGGGGGAGCAGCCTGTCCCCAGCCTGTCCCTGCACCCCAGTGCTCAGCCTGGGCAGGGGAGACATCAGCTCCCACCTCCCACCTGGCCCAGAGGGATCTGTTCTTTTCCTACCTTAATGTCTTTCCCCGGCAGTGTCCACAGCCCCAGGACCCTCTGCCATTCCGTGTCCCCTGTACCCAAGGCCAGGCCCTGCTGCTCCAGAGCTGGAGGTGAGTGGTGAGGGCGGGCACAGAGCCCTGGCCAGGAGGGTCTGTTTGAACAGCTAATTAGATCCCAGGAAACCTCCTGGACAGCGAAGCTCCAGCCCTGCCACCCCCTCAAGACATTGTCCATGCCTGGATTGCTGCCTGATTCCCATCTACATAATTCACCCTAATCCTTCGGAGTGGCTCTGGCGGGGCTCAGCTCACGGCTCACTGGGTTTGATCCCCACTCCAGCGGCGCTAACGAGGCCAATGGCACAGAGCAGGGACACATGGATGGCTCCCAGGCACGGATTCCCCATTAATCCCACCATATGTTTCCAACCTGCTCTCCTCATCCACCCTCACCCCAGTGCACTGGGGGACACTGAAGCCCACGGGAGGAAGAGGAGGTGAAGAAGGCTGTCCCCTGGAGTGGGTGGGCTCAGCCCTGCACCCCTCAGGTCCCAGCTGTGGCCAGGACAGGGCTTGGCAGGGCTGGGGGGCCCGAGGGAATCTGGGATTTTGGATGAGAGGAGGGGACAGCTCCTGCTCAGAGATGTGGCATCTGGTGTCATCTCCAGGGGTAGCCCATCTACCCCGACCCAAGCCATGGGGACAGGCGGACAGGACACCAGACACACCCCCTCCAAACATCCCGTATGCCTGGAGCCGCCCCTCGCTGCTGCACCTGCAGGATGGGGACAGGACCTACCCCTCACTGTCACATCTGCAGGATGGGGACAGTCCTGCCCAGGTCCCCAGATGTGTCCCCACAAGGCAGGTAGGAGCAGCCTCCCTTTCCTGCCCCTTTTCTGGGTGGGCAGCTGGAGCTGAGCACGGAGCACCCAGCACAGTGTGTGGGTGCGCTGCCATCCCGGCACTGCTCCCACTCCCTTGGGCATCCCTGCGGCCATCCAACTGTGTGATGGGAGAGGGAAGGTGGGGCGACCCTAAATGCCCCACGAGTGCCCCTCCACAGCCTGCCAGCCCTGGGTGTTGGGCAGGAGGAGGCAGGAGATGTTTCAGAGAGGTTTCTGGAGAGCCCAAAGCCCGGAGGAGGACAGAGCCCTGTCTCGGGATGAGCCCAAGCATTCACAGCTCCCTGTGCCTCCATGCTCAGGAGAGCCATGCACAGCCACCACCCTAAAGCCTCCTCAGCTTTAGGGGCTGCTGGAAAGGCCTTGAGCCACCAGCCAGGTCCCTAATCCCTCATTTTCCCCAGCCCCCAAAGCCTGGTGGTGCCTGTGGGAAGCAGACCCTGCCGTGGCTCCTCGGGGATCTGAGAGCAGGGAAAGGTGCTCTGCAGAGGCACTCAGAGCCCAAATTAGCCACACTGGGCTCAATCTGAGATTCTGACAGCAGATGCCAAATTTATTTCCAAACGCACTGTGGAAATGTCAGCGTGCTGGTCGGAAGAAATCGGGTACATGCTCCCTTTTAAATAGCACCAAGCATATGGGAGGAGGATGATTAGATTGCTTCCAAGCTGCCAAATTTCTTTGCTGCAGCTAAAAATCTTCTCCAAAATGTCCCAGCCCACAGTGTTTCTCAGCACTGAAGTCTGTGCCGAGACTTTGCCATTGACAGTTGTGCTCTGAGCAAGAAAACACAGCCCTCTCGTGCAGTCTCAGGGGGTCCTAGCTCTCCAAGGCTTGGGGGAGTGTTTTTGCCTCCTCTTGGAAGCTGGAGAAATACCTCCCCTCCTGCCACCCTACCCTTGGGGAGCGGGCAGAGTTCCCTATGTACAATCATAGAATATTTTGGGTTGGGAGGGACCTTAAAGCTTATCTTGTTCCAGCCTCTGCCATGTACACTCAGTAGAGAGGGACAAAAGCAGCCCAGCAGCTGCTGGCAAACCAGCAGAGCAGGGAAAGCCCCTTGATCTCCCTGGGCTTCCATGCAAAGGCATCCCGCAGTGTCCCCAGCAGCTGGGACCCCAGTGCTCCCAGCACAGATGCCTTGCAGCTCCCACTCTGACTTGGCCAGGTGACAGCTCAGGAAGGAGCAGCGCATCCTCCCCTGCCCAGGATGGGGTTCAGGCCTCGTGCTCAGCTGGGTGTGGAGGGAATGAGGGTGGGAGGAGATGGGGATGTGCTCTGGGCTCCTTGCTCAATGCTGCAGAAGGGATGAATGTCCTGCTCGGGTCAGGACACCCAGAGCCCAGCAATGCCATGGCATTCTCTACAGATCACCCCAGATCCACCCTTGGTTTGGGGGGAAGCAATGAAAATCCCCACAGCCCACTTTTCCCAGGATCAGCAGCTCATAGCACTGTGACGTCCCTCATCCCAGTCTCAGGAAAAGGGTGACCTTGGGATCACCCAACCTTTTCCTGCCCCATGGAGGGACTGAGGAGGGCACAAACGGCTGCTCTGGGCCTGGCATGGGGGTCCTTCTCCCCATGGTGACACTGAAGCTTCTGCAGGGAGCAGAGCATGGTGGCCTTCCCGGGAAAGGATATGACCGGCACTGGTTTCCAAATCTGAGGATGGTGCTCCCTCCCACCCAGCCTGTGGGAATTCCTGCTGGTCCTGTGTGGAATTCCTGGTCCAGTCAGGACCAGACACACACTGTCCCTCCAAAACCAACCTCCACTAGCCACCCTCACTCTACCAGCAAGACGTGAGGGGACCAGGAGCCATGTCCTATCTTTGGATGTGGGACTGATCTGTGAGACCTCGGGGTCCTTCCCCCTGCCAAACACCCACCCACTGATCACACACAGATCTGCTGGATCACAGACCCCAAACTTGCCCTGTCCTACACCTGCACAACCTCCCCATAGTGCTCTCCATGCCTAGGACTCCCAGAAAGGCACTCAGTGATGCCAGCCATGCCAGCCATGCCAGCCACGCTGTCCCTGCTCAGTGGGCTGAGGGAATCCAGCGTTGGAAGGAGGCAGAAGCCCCAAACCAGTGGGGAGCAGAGCATCACTTCCATGGTCTCTGGGCAGAGCTCTGTCCTCGGGGCATGATGCCCCGAAGGTCTCCATGATCCCATCTGGAAGGGTGAGGGTGCCAGAGCCAGGAATGGCACAGGACATGCCACAGGGCAGCAGCAGGAGCGAGGAGCCCAGGCCATGGGAACACAGCTGCTCCCAGCTCCACTCCCAGCTCCGCTCCCTGCCCACACGCTGCCGCGTGGCGGGTGGGAGGTTTTTCTCTGCATTGCAAATCCCTTCTTGTGTGAGTGCTGCAGTGCTGCTTGGAAGGAAAACAACTCCTCTGGAGCGAGCCCAGGGGTCCGGAGCAGCACCAGCACCTTCTCCTGCCCCAGGCAGGCCCTGGTACAGTTCCCAGGGTGCCTGGCTCAGGAGATAAAGCCAAAGCTTCCCTGGCAGGCAGCCTGGCTGGGAGCAGCACCAGCCATTCCCATTTCCCTGTGCTTGTCTCTGGCACAGACGGCCCCAGCTGAGCTCTCCCTCCAGACCTGGGAAGTGGGAGGAGGAGGAGAAGGCAGAGGGAAGAAGGCTCCCTGGTCTGTGGCAGCTGGCTGGAAGCAGGACAAAGGCTTGGGAAATGGGGAGAGCATCCCTGGGAGTGTGGGCCAGGTGCTGCGGGGGTGTCTGGGCCACGGGGATGTGGATCCAGGACTGGGGGAAGGTAGACTGGGGGTGGGGGGGATCTGTTCCATTTTGGCATCTGCTGTTGGGCAAACTGCTCACCTGCGCCTGGGCAGGGTCTGTGCTGAGCCCCCAGGAACAGGACTGCCCTTTCCCAGAGCTGTGATTCCGTGCTAGAAGCCACCCACTGCCAATCCCAGCCTACTGATGGATCCCCACACCGCCAGCCCCTGGCAGCTCGTTCTCCTCCCAGACACGCGGCAATGCTGGGCTGGGGAGATCTTCCCAGAATCCACAGAAAAACAACCCCCACATCTGCTGGGGCATGAAATCCCCCATTACCAGGGTTTTGGGAGCCACTTGAATGTTTGGCACAACTCTCTAGGAAAACAGAAACTGTATTTGTGCTCCTCAGCGACTGGTGGATGGAGGAATCCAGGGACAGTGTCCTAGGGTCCTTTCCAGGGGACAAGTCTTCAGGGGGTTCAGTTCAGGGCAGGAGCACTGTGGAGCCCAGATTCAGTAAACGTGTAGGGAACCCCTCAGGAGAAGGACATCGGCCCCTAAAATCCATGGCTCTTCCTGCTCTGGGCACTGGGACACTGAGCAAAGGGGATGCAGGGAGGGAGGGTTTGCCTCTTACAAGGGACAGAAAATTCCTGTAGGCTTGGCCCAGCCCACCCGTTCCTAGTGGGAATGTTCATGCTGATAAGAGCTGAGGAGGAGGAAGAATAAAACATCAAGCCCTAAAAACAAGGGGCAGCAACCCCTGGCAGCAGAGCCATGTCCTGGGGAGGGTTGTGGGAGAGGATTCCAAGCACCAAAGCTTCTGGGAAGAAGCACGGGGGGTTGTGTGGGGTCGGGATCCACCTGCCCTTGGTGGATCCTGTGGGTGTGTCTCTGCCTCATCTTCCCACCACAGCATCCACCATCTCATCTCTCTGGATTCAGGCACCTCTTTAGAACAAATCCATCCATCCATCCATCCATCCATCCCTGCCTGCCTCTGTCCACCAGCCATCCCTCTGTCCAGAGTTTCCTCTTTTATCTCCACACAACCCAAATGCACTGGCTGTCTGGATTGCTGTTAATCCCAGTGAATCTCCATTTATCCACTCCAGTGTGCCTGGGGGTTTCTCCCTAGGGAAGAAAGTATGTGATTCCTGCTTTGGGTTCAGCCAGAAGATGGATCTGCAGAGCTTTGCTTGGACAGACAGTGCTTTGAAAACGTGGCCCAGGGCAACAAACACCAAGCCTTAAAATCCATCCTTGGCCTTATCCAGTCTCCAAAACAGGAAATGCCAGCATTCCCACACAGGGGGTATCCCAGTGGCACAGGCAGGGCAGGAGCACAGCCTTGGCTTGACCCTTGAGCAACACAAGCAAAGACATCGCCAGGGCTCTTGTACTCTCACATCACAGGCGGAGAGGGATCATCGCTCTCCTGGTCAGGAGCAACAGGAGAGGCTGAAAGGCATTGAGGAGAGAGGTTGGGGGGCACAAAGGAGAGAATCTGGGGGGCACAGAGGAGAGAGGCTGGGCACACACACGCTGGAGGCATACGTGGAATTTTTTTCCTCGCTCTTTCCTTACAGGATAGAGAAGGGGGGAAAAAAAGAAGGAAAAATAGCAAAATAAAGCAAACCCAACAACTCCAATTTCTCTCTTAATGAATAAATGAAACGCATCCCAAGAGGCAATTAAGCTCTTCGAACCAAACATGTATCACATACATTAAAAAAAACAACCCAGAGAGAAATCCAGCAGCTGCAGTGAAGGGAAGGAGGCAGCTGATGACTGCTGGGGGGGAGGGAACTGGGGCTGCTGCTCCCACTGTGGCGTTCGGGTCCCCCAGGGGAGGGGAGTCCCACCAAGGGTGTGTGGGGACCCCCCAATACCCAGGGGCACTCCCAGAGGTTTCTTCCACCCTAAGGACATCACTTTGCCCTGTGAACCATTCACAATTGTGCCCCATGGAGACTGGGACCATTTGCTCCCAGGTCTTCCTTCCCAAATCCAAAAGCAAGTTTTGTCTCACCCTCCCTCCTGATGTCACCTCCAGGGAACACCCAAACCCACCTGAGCTCCTGTCCTTTGTCCCTGTCCCTGGTGGTGCCTGGAGCGTGGCTGTGTCTCAGCCTTCACCAGGCACTGCCCAGCTGACACTGGCGGCCTTTGCTGCTGGGAGGAGGAGGAGGACTGAGGAAGGGCTTCCCTGCAGTACAGAGGGGCTGTGATTGGGTTGGGCAGGACCTGAATCCTCACCCCAGCACAGTAGCCACCCCAGGTGCACAGCCCACCCTCCATGGGTGGATGTCTGACCTTCATCCTCATCCCCAAATCTCCTTCACATCCCTGCACCAGTGCCAGAGTCTTGATGTTGGGAAGAACCCTCCAGAATCCAGCCTGCAGAGAACCAGGGGCCTCTTCTTCCGTAATGGCCCCAGAAGGCTACAAAGACCCCCTTATATTGGCCCAAAGAGGGGCAAAAAGATAAGCTTGGCTGAAAACCCCTATGGATTTTCCTGTGACACAACTCACAGCAGCAGCTGCAGTGAGGAAGTCCTGCTGCTCTGCAGTGTCTGTAGCAGTGTGTGAGGGCCCTGAGCTCCCAACACTCTGAGCTTTTTGGAGAAGCTGTATTTTACTTCTGGGTGGTGGCACAGCAGGACAGGGCACCCACAGCAGCCCCTGCACTGCTCCCACCCCTCGGGGTCCCACAGCTGCTGACAGGCTGTGAAGCACAAACCCCCGCCACGCTTTGGATGCTCACTGGGTTTTCTGACCATCTTCTCTCTTTGGGAGGCCAAATCCAGACTCTTTGAGTGTTTGGGTTTGGCTGGGCTGATGGAGCCGGTGTCACATTCTGGAACACACCAGGAAATCTTTCCTGGTGCAGGAAACCATGGGATTTATTCCTCTGTAGGTCTGCCCTGTCTGTTCACCCTGCCTGCTCCTTTCAGAACATGTCCCTTCTCCCCAGACCAGAAGCTGCAACAACGCTGCCCAGATGCAGAGCCCTGCCCTTCACACAGCTCGTTCCTCTCCCTGAGGGACGAGTACAGGCTTCCCACGGGCTGACAAGTTCCCTGCAGGAGCCTCCTTCTCTGGCTTGTCAGAGTGGTCCGGCCTCTGCGTCCTGCTCACGCCCAGCCTGCCCACAGCGAGCCTCGACCTTGGGGAGCACATCACAAGCTGAAGGTGCAGAGGACAGAGCAAACCAAGGCAAGGGGCAGCCCCACGCATCCCAGGGAGCCCATGCCTGGGGCTGTGGGTCTACTCCCCACCTGGCTCATGGCTGGTGTTCCCTGTGGGCTCTGCCCTCGGTGCTCCTGAGCTCTGGCATTGCTCACAGCCCTCCCTGCCCCAGGGACACCTATAACAGTGTTCTGCAGTGTCTGTAGCAGTGTTCTGCAGTGTCTATAGCAGTGTCCTCCAGCCACCCTCTGTCCCCACGCTGGGGCACTGCCAGCACCTCACACCAGCTCAGCCCTGTCCCACGAACAGCCCTGTGCCCCTGCCCTGTCAGCAGAGCTTCTGCTGCTACACAGAGCTCAGTCTCTTCCCACTGGGCAGAGAACAGCACCCCAAGTGAGGACACAATCCCCAGCACCCGCAGCCTCCTCCTGCCCCTCACCCAAGAAACCCCTGGAGCCACTCTGTGTCCTCACGAAAAGTCCTGCCCCGAGCACTCACAGTCTGGACGTGGCTCTCCCAGGTGGCACGGTGCTCCCAGGTGACACAGCTGCTGCAGGACACTGCCGTCATCTGAGGACTGGGGGACGCTGGTGGCCCGTGCGCCAGCTGTGGCAGAGCCGGGTGGCAGCTCGGTGACTGCACTCACCGGGGGCCTCGGGCTGAGGAGGGACAAACACACACGTGAGCCCAGGGAGCTGTAGAATCACCCCAGTGTCTTCCCTGGCTCAGAGCAGAGAATTGTCAAGGTTGGAGAAGACCTTTCAGATCACCAAATCAACCCAGCACTGCCACCGTGTTCACCATTAGCCCCTGTCCCCAAGTGCCACATGCCTTTTGAACACTTCCAGGGATGATGACTCCACCACTGCCCTGGGCAGCCCACCCCAGTGCCTGATGACCCTTGCCATGAAGAAATTTTCCCTAATATCCAATCTAAACCTCCCCTGGTGCAACTTGAGGCCATTTCCTCTCATCCTGTCCCTTGTTCCCTGGGAGTAGAGCCCAACCCTCCCAGCTGCCCACTCCTGTCAGGGAGTTGTGCAGAGCCACAGGGTCCCCCCTGAGCCTCCTTTTCTCCAGGCTGAGACCCCTCAGCTCCCTCAGCTGCTGCAGCCCCTTCCCCAGCTCCGCTCCCTTCTCTGGACATGCTCCAGCCACTCAAGGGCTTTCTTGTTGTGAGGGGCCCAAACCAACCTGGGACTCCACAGAGCTGCTCTCAGCAGTTTCAGGAGAAATGGGGTTCAAGGCTTGAGAAGAGCCAGAGATGCCACCAAGAAGGGCAGGGCACCTCCCCGCTGCTCTCTGCCAGCCTGGCTGCTGCAGCAGTGACAGGCACATCTGTCCTCCCCGTGCACTTCCCAAAGAGCAGCTTACACTCGGATCAGATTAGGGGAAGAAAACTGCATTGCAATAAATCCAGGGAGAGAACTGGCTGCCGGGGCTTTAATCGGAGAGGAGCCTGCAAGATAAGAGCATTAAGTGGGGATGAAGCAGCCTTGGTGCAGGGATAGTCGGAGCTGGCCCCTTGTCTGGGATTCGGCAGAGGGAGACAGCTGTGCCATGCCCTGGCACCTGGAAGCAGCTCCACACATCCTGTCACACCTGAGCAGGCTCTCCATGGCTGCAGGACAGGGCACAGCACACAGAGCATCGCTCCAAAAGTTCTCATCTCACTACAGGACCCTGGAATTCCAAGTGGGAAGAACAGCACAGTGCTCAGTGGGAGACTTTGGAGTAGGGTGGGATCTGTCCCACAGCCCCTCCTTCCAGTGAGGGACCCGGCATCTCCCAGCTCCGATTGCACTTCAGCCCCAAGCAGCCACTCCACTGGATTCCCTTCTCCGGGAAGTCCCTCTCCTGCCTCCGGAACGTGGGTGGAGAGGCACAGTGCACTCTGCAGGGCTCTGCTCCTCCCTCAGAGCCTCAGATTCCGAGAGCCATCCTCACCTGGGTGACCTCCAGCCCATGCCCCGGGGATGGGACAGGAGCTGCTGAAGCAAGGCAGGAAGAAGCCACTTGCTCTCCAGCTTGCTCCTCTGGGAAAGGCAGGCACCTTTCCTGCCTCATATCCCTGTAGAGAGAATCCCCACAGCAGCAGTGGGGGAGAGGGAGGGAAGGAGAAGTGTCCACCCGCATCCCAGTGAAGGCTGAGGGGAGCCGCCTGCTCCCACACACCTGGAGTGGTGTCGGATGGGCAGGAGCCACCCGGGGTGGGGTCAGTGGTGAGAGCTCAGGGGGAAGGCCCCTCCTGCCAGGGCGACCAGTTTGGCACCAGTGGGCGCTGGTGATGAGGGGACAGCGGCTGGGGTGGCCCGTCCTGTGCTCCACCAGCTCATCCAGAGATGGATGGAACCAGCCCTGCAGCCTGGTGTAAGTAATTGAGGGAAGAACATTTGTAAGGCAGGAGACAGCTGGATTAAAAAGGTGAAGCCCAAAAAGCAAATGAAAAGAGAATCACTGATGATGGATGGGAAAGCAGTGCCTGAGTCCAGCTTTTCCCTGGATGCGCTGGTGAGCAGCAGCAAGGCAAGGCGAGCTGAGATCAAACCACAGAAAGAACCTGGGCAGCCATGGGGGCTTGGAATCACAGATAAAGAAAGGTTGGAAAATCCTCGAAGATCATTGAATCCAACCCTTAATGCAGCACTGCCAAGCCCACCACTAAGCCATATCCCCAGGTGCCACTCACAAGTTTTTTGAACACTTCCCAGGGATGATGACTCCACCACTGCCCTGGGCAGCCCATTCCAGTGCCTGATGACCCTTTCCATGAAGAAATTTTCCCTAATATCCAATCTAAACCTCCCCTGGTGCAACTTGAGGCCATTCCCTCTCAGCCTGCCCCTTGTTCCCTGGGAGCAGAGCCCAACCCTCCCAGCTGCCCCCTCCTGTCAGGGAGTTGTGCAGAGCCACAAGGTCCCCCCCAGCCTCCTTTTCTCCGGGCTGAGCCCCCTCAGCTCCCTCAGCTGTTCCTGGTGCTCCAGCCCCTTCCCAGGCTCCATCCTCTCCCCTGGATGCAGAGGCTGTGCTTGTGAGGAGGTGACACTGCTGCCACCCCACACTGCCCCAGAGGTGCCTCTTCCCCTGCACTGCCAGGCCCTGGCCCTGCCCCTGCCCCTGCAGAGCTCACTGAACATCTGGTGAGTGTTCCTTGAGGGCACCCAGAGACTGCCCAGACACGCCAGAAAGGTCATTACTGCAGTTTGCTTTGCTAATTGCTGCTGATCAGATGCTTCCTTGGCAAGGTGGGAAAGACATTTGGGTCGGAAAAAAGTAAATTGAGTTCATAAGGCAGAGAATTCCCAACTCCTCCTTGTGCATGAGGGGCTGAGCAGAGCCAGCCCTACCCAAAGCAGGGGCTGCTCCTGCAGGCAGCCTGGGCAGAGCCTTGGGATGGGTCCCATCCACCATGGATCTCCCATGGTGGGGGAGAGCAGAGGAGCCAAGGTGAGCCCACCTCAGAAGGGTCAGACTTGTCATCCCCCAGAGCAGCAGAGCAGACATCACAGTCCCACCACCCCAACATCCCCTCTGTGACCTTCCCCCTCCCAGCCTCACCATGGCTATCACTGAAGCCCACCACAAGGCACAAAGTGCTGTGCCACCCTCTCTGCCTGGATGAGGCCACCGCCAGGACACCTCCACACTCTCCCAGCACAGCCCAGGGACCAGCTCCCCACACTCTGCTGCCTTTTCTTTCAGGATCCAGGCATCTCCAACAGGTTCCAACTCCTGCTTCCTCATCCTCGAACACCAACCAGAGCCCCCCATTCCAGCTGCCTCCCAAACCATTCCCTGCCAGCTCTGAAACTCAGCTGGTCCCAGCAGGTCACTGCTACAAGGCACTGTCCTACTTGGTTTCCTTAAAAAACCAGTTTGCTCCAGTGCCCTGGACATCCCACATGCTCACAAGATCCCAAAGGATTTGCCAGGAGGTTTCCCATACTGAGAACCGCAAGCAGATTGATCCCAGTGGGCACTTGGGGGACAGTGGCACGAGGCTGGCCCGGGGCTGTCCCCACACACACTTTAAATGCCCCCACATGCTAAAGATCCCAGCGCTGCACAACACCAGAAGGAAGACCTTCTCCAGTATGTCCAGTGAGCCCTACATTTGCCTGCAACTGGGTATCATGCGGCATAGAGGGGCAAGACCTTGCCAAAGAGATCCCAGAGAGCCAAGAGAAGAGCCACGGATAGTGCTTGGCTCTCTCAAAGCCCTGACTCATGGCCCCTTGATCCCACATACGAGGACAAGGAGATGGAGCAGCCTAGGAGCCTCTATTTCACAGGGATGGGGACAATGGCTATGGCAGTGCTCAGGCTTGCAGCATCATTCCCTGGAGAAACACCCTGGATCATCCCCAGCACGATCTGGGCAGTGAGATGCACACAACAGAGAAGCACCAGCCCCCACCCAGCCATGGAGAAGAGCTGCCAGGATCACCATGTCCAGGATCTCTGAAACCACCCACGGAGGACTGAAAATCCGTGCTGGAATATTGGTGCAGGAGTCCAGTCACCCAGCGCACCAGTACAGCAGGACCAGTTGTGCCCAGCTTAGGGACACTGGTGCTGGTGTCTGAGGCACCAGCTCTCCCCTCCAGGGCAGACACAGCCCCTGTCCCCAGCCCCAGGGCAGTGGGAGCCTCCCGGACCAGACTCCCCCTTGGAACCCGAAAGAAATTTAACCAGGACAAGGTTCAGGGCACAACCAGCCCTGGGCGAGCCCTGAGGACAGGCAGCTCCAACCCCAAGGGGCAGGGTGACTCCAAAGCTGGAGAAGCAGCAATGCAGGGAATCACCAGGCAGAGACAGACTGGAGGCGGCTCCATGCAAAGCAGCAGCTCCACTTCTGCAATCACTGAGGGACACTGCCATGCCCATGGGCCACCGCCATCACTGGGGACCACTGCCATCACTGAGGGCCACTGCCATGGCTGAGGGGCACTGCCATGGCTGAGGGACACTGCCATCACTGAGGGCCACTGTCACTGCTGAGGGCCACTGCCATGCCCATGGGCCACTGCCATCACTGAGGGCCACTGTCACTGCTGAGGGCCACTGCCATGCCCATGGGCCACTGCCATCACTGGGGACCACTGCCATCACTGAGGGACACTGTCACTGCTGAGGGCCACTGCCATGCCCATGGGCCACCGCCATCACTGGGGACCACTGCCATCACTGAGGGACACTGTCACTGCTGAGGGACACTGCCATGCCCATGGGACACTGCCATCACTGAGGGCCACTGCCATGGCTGTGGGCACAGCCATCATCATGGGGCACTGTAATTGCTGAGGGATGCTGCCATCGCTGTGAGGCACTGCCATAGCCACGGGGCACTGCCACCGCTGTGGGCACTGCCATGGCTGCCTGACTCTCCAGGCTGTTCCCTCCATCTGCTGCCGGCCTTAGCGCGGTTGTTCCGTGTTTGCCAGTTGGATCTTCCCCTTTAAAGCTATGAGGGCGCTGAGCTGGAACAAACCTCGCCTGTCCAGGGAGGCCGGGCAGGGTGTGGGGACACCGCCGGGTCCTGTGGGGACCCACAGCCAGCACAGCGCCAGCTCCCACCCACACCTCACACGTGCCCACACACATCCCCCACTGCCCCAGGGGTGAAGGCCTGGGCACGGAGAGGTACCTCTGGAGTGGAGAGTCCCCGATCCGGGCACGGCTCCGCCATTTCCCTCCTTTCCTTGCCCATTTCCCATGCTGCTTGACCGTCTTTCCAGCTAATTACCCCGCGCTCCTGCGGGCACAAGCCACGTGGCAGCTGGCATCTGCACCGGCTCCCAGAAACGACCTTGGCTGCTCAGAGGACAGCGGGAGCCTTTCTGCCTCCCAGGCTACCCCCGAGGCAGACAAAGATCCTCCAGTGGGAGGGACGAGGAGCACTTCCAGCCCCGCAGCCACTGCTCCTCGCTGCCAGCTCAGCTCTCCCAGCTCTGGGGGCACTGACCTGCGGCTCCCGTGCTGGGGCTCACTGTCACCTCCACCAGACCCCCCAGCACTGCCTCCCTGCAGAAATTCACAGTTTCAGGCTTGGAAGTCTTTCTCACGCAGTTTTCCACCCCAGTTTCATGGCAGCACAGCCCTGAGCCAGGTCTGGCTGCATCTCCATGCCAGCTGTGCCAGGCAGAGGGGACTCAGCCATACTGCTCCAGCGTGGAGAGCTTTGGGAGGAGCAAGGGCTGGCTGTGGGGCCCTTTAGGGAGCAACCTGGGGGGTGGCATCACTGCCACTGTCACATCCTGTCTTCCCTGGTACGGGGAGAGATGGAGCAGAGAGGAGGGAGACACTGAAGCTCTCTGCGATGGCAGCCCCTGGGAACACCCGATGGAACAGCCTCGAGCCCCACACTGGGAGACCCTCCCAGGATGAGAGGGAGCTGTCTGCTGGCACACGGCTGCCAGGCAGCAGCCTGGGGCTGCAGGCAGGGCTGCCTGGCCTCAGAGAGGGACAGGGTCCAGCTGAGGTCATGGGCAGTGACAGGACATGCATGGGAACGAGCTGAGCATCCCCTCCTGTGGTAGAGGAGGGGAGGTGGCGATGCCTCTGGCATCTTGCACCCTGCCCTGCTGGGAGGGAGGGCAGGCAGGACAGGCAGCAGGCAGGGCATAAGGCTGGACACACTGAGGGAATCCAGGGAATGGGGGTCCCGGGGGCTGTCCATCCTCAGGAGCTGGGGCAGAGCCAGGCCAGTGCCTGGCTGGGTCCGTTCTACACCTTCCTGTCTTGAGCTGGGTGCCAAAGGCTCAGCAGCTTCCCAAGCTCCTGTGGCACTTCGGGAAATGCCCCCTCCAAATGCTTGGGCTGCTTGGTGTGGAGATGCTGAACTCCCCAGGAGCTTAGGCAGTGACACAGGCATCCCCACACTGAGGAGCTCAGCACACTTCTGGCTGGGTGCTGGCTTCACCTTGAGCCCCACCGTGGTACAGCTGTGTGTGTGTGTTTCCTTCAGTCTCCTCCTCAAACAACCTCCCCTCTCCCTCCACCTATCACAACTGCAGATTTCTTTGCCTTAAAATAATAACCAAGCCCCTGCTGTGAGGGGCTCGCTCCTGCCCTGCTGTAATAAAGAGGGAAGATGAAAAGACCAGGGGAAAATTTGCTTCTGTAGCACCTCACTGTTGCTCCAGCTCTGTGCTCTCCATCCTTATTCCTCATTCTCCTTTCCAGGAGTTGTCTGCAACCCTTTGATAACACCCTTCTCTCTCCCAAAAGCCAGTGTCCCCTCCTGCCTGCGCCGCCAGAGACACGTCACACACCCCTTTGATGTCAGGATAACGTACAGACGCAGTCCTGTGTGCGTGTGTGACAAACACAAACAGCCAGCTCTGTCCCAGATCTGCTAATTCAGGGAGAAAAAGGGAAAAAAGACATCTTAAAATGAGTTCTCGCTGTCCAACACACACACACACACACACACACACACACACACACACACACGCACACACAGATGGTCTGGGCAGGTTGGGCCCCCCAGACGGCCAGTGCTAGGGCTGAGCCAGGGATGTACAGGGTCCCACTGACCCCCACCCTACTGAGCCCTGGGGACAGCCTTGGCAGGTCTCTGTGCCCAGAGGTGACACCTTGCAGCTGGGCAGAGAGTGGAGCAGTTGCCAAGTACCCCCTTACAGCAAACCAAGCAGCTCCAGCCCCAGGTTTGGCCTAAGGCAGTTTGAGGATGGATTTGCAGGAAGCCCTCACCCACTGGCAGGGCAGGTGCCAGGGCTGCCCTGATGAGCCTGGCACCCCCCATACCCCACGCCCCTGCCGGCAGCAGCTCCTCTCCAGCCCCTGCTCCAGGCTCACAGTGCTTGTAGAGCCCCAAGAAACCTTCCACTGTTCCCTCTGTCCAGCCCCTCCAACTGAGGAGGGGTTTCTCTGATCCAAGTGAGCCAACCCATTCCTGGTTAGGATGGAGGATGAGCCCCTGCCCTGCCCTGCCCTGCCAGCATGGGAGCAGCCCTGGCTCCAGCCCCGGCCTCAGAAAACCTCCCCAGCCCCGGGGACCAAGCCCTGACCCCTCTGATCCCACATGGCTTGGGATGAGCACAGGCAGGAACCATCCCAGGAGTGGTTTGGATGTATCCAGCATCCAGAGATGGACAGGCAGACAAAGAATTCTGTTCTCAGACTCTCGGGTCGGGTCTTCCCCTGGCTCTTGGCCTCGGTGCCAGCAGGGGCACATCCTGCTGCAGACAGGGCAGGGTGTGACCATGGAGGATGGACAGAGCAGCCCAGCTGGGCCGAGGAGCCTCTCCAGCCCCCCCGACCCCGTGGGAAGCAGCACCACTGGGAACGCAGGCAGAGCTCAGTGTCCTTCCCCACAGGGCCCCTACCCACCTCTCACACCCCAGCATCGTTTCCATTTCCATCTTCACATCCTGCTCCTGCAGTGGCTTCACAACCAGTCTGGCACCTTCCTGACTCCTCACATCTCCCAGGTCCCTCTGCAGGAGCCGGAGCTGAGTGTGCTGCCAGCACATGGAGGGAGTTGGGTTTGGTCCCACCAATCCCCAGGACCATCAAATCCAGTGCTAATGCTGGTGTCAACATTCCCACTGCACGTGGAGTGGCTGGAGGGGAGGACTTGTGGTGGGTTGGCCCCTGTTTTGCATAAAGCTGCCAGTGATGCCTGGGGCCACCAACTCGTCCCTGGGGGAGCGTGACAAGCGTGGCAGGCTGGCAGGCAAGCCCACGGCAGCGATGACAGCTCCGTGTGACTGCCTCAGGCTCTTGCTCATCCCAATTCCGTGACTCACAGCCCTGGCAGTGCACGGAGGGGCCGGGGCGTGTGGGGGACACTCATCTGAGGGGTCTGGGAGTCTAAGGTCTGAGAAGGCTGGGACCTTCTGCCATCAGCAGGCACCGCACAGCAGGTCCCACCGGGGGCAAGACCAGGACAGTGAGCTGAGCACGCTGTTGGGACAGGCTCTTCCAGAGAGCTGTAGATTGCTCCTCTCTGGATCCAGGATCTGACATGCACAAAGGTCCTGCTCCATGGTGACTCTGAGCCACAGTGTGACCCTGCTCCAGGGTGACCCTGCTCCAGGGTGACCATGCTCCACGTGGTAACCCTGCTCCTTGGAGAGAGACCCTGCTCTGTGATGACCCTGCTCTGGACAGTGGCCTTGCCACGGTGGCCCTGCTTCACATGGTGACCCTGCTCCTGTGCTTTGTTCCCTGCAAGCCACCCATAGCCGGGCCTGGCTTGAGGCTTATCTTCCAGTTCACCTCCAAAGGAGCTCCCTGCTCCTGACCCAGAACTTTCTGTAAGAGCAGGGACTGCAGTGAGAGCAACTCCTGAGGCTCCTCACTCCCTGCTCCGGCCACGCTGCCCCTCCATCGCACAAACACCTCCTGCTGCTCCCCCAAGAGCTGGGGGCTCTCACCACCCCGTCCATGGACACAGCTGTCTTGGGCTGCAGCTGGGGGAGGGGTGGGGCGGTTTACAATAACGAGCTCCAAAACTGGAGCATGTGGGTCCTGAAGACTCCAGTGACTCTGCAGCCTCCCCTAAAAATTGTTTCCTTTCTCCTTTTCCCTCTGGCTCCAGTGCCAGATCCTCAGCATTGAGGGAGCTGTGGGGGGCTGGGACTGGGGGGAGCGTGGACAAGATGATGTCCGTGCTGCTCACCTGCCCTCTCGGAATGCCCCAGACCACTCTGCCCTGTTAATGGGAATCTGGGAGAGAGGCTGGGTTTATCTAAGCTGGAGTCACCCGGAACCCTGCTCCGTCATTAGCGGTGAGTAAAGTGTGGTGAGTCACGGCTGCCATTACCCACACTCCGCTAAAGGCAGGGAAATGCAGCAGGAAAGTGCTGTTCCTTGAAGTCACTGCTTGTAGCTCTTGCCTTCCACCAGGATCTCTGCACTGCGACCCGGGGCTGCTCTGTCCCCCTGCCTGCCCCACAGGTGGCTGCCCCCAAGGCCGTGTCCCCGGGCCAGGCTCTTCACTCGGGGTTGACACGCTGAGCTGTGCCTGCCCCACTCCCCTGTGCTTCCCGGCTGCTCCTCGAATTCCGACGTTTCTAAAGGTTAATGCATGCAGGACACTTGTGCTTTTCCCCAGCTAATTGATGCTAAAGACTCCGCCAGCAAGGAGCTGCTCGGTGCCACCGTGGTGAGGGCAGTGTGACCCTGTCCCACCTGCTGCTGCCCCTTGGTCTGCTACAGCCTGACCCTGCCTGTCCCCTCTGCCCATGAACCCAGAGCTATTCGTGAGCCCAACACCCGAGGCCGCCCCGCTGCCTGTCACCTTCCCCTGGCTCAGCCCCACTCCACATCATGGCCACTGTCCCGTCCACTGCTCCTGCAGTGTAGGGAAGCTGCTGGGCCTCCTTGCGACCCCACCTCCATCCCCACCCCTGCCTTGCTCCTGTGCTCTGTCCGAGGGCCACACAGAGGCACTGGCACTTGGGATAAGCCCTGGGCGTCACACCGAACTCCTGCTCCACACGCTGCTCTGGATGGCCCCAGTTCAGCCTCTCTCCCTGCCCATCCAACCCGGAGCTGCTCCTGCTCTCTGCCTTGTTGTCTGCTCACCTTACACCCTCATCCCCTCTTCCTTCACTTCTTGTTTTTCAGCTTCTTGGCTTTTTTTCCATCCTTCTGCTCCAGGTCTCATTTTATCCTCAGCCCTGAAAACACAAACACCAGCACACCTAAGACCAGACCCCTGCTGGGATGGGTTTGCCCTGAGGGGTTACCCTGGCCCCAGCCCATCCCAGCTCCAGTGTGACCATGCCCAGCTGGTTTGCCAGTGCTGCAAAGGGCCCTGGTTACCAGGTACTGTGCCCTGTCACTGCCACCACTGCGAGGACAGCAGACCTGTGACCCTCCTGCTGAGGATGCTGTGCTGAGCATCACAAAGAGAAATGAAAATGCCCAAACTCTGAAGAAAGCAGAGGACTCATGGAACCTGAGAGAGGAGAGCAATTCCTGCAGGCACCAAGAGGACCCTGTGCACAGCCCTCATCCCTGCCCCGAGAGCTCTGCTCCACGCTGCCATCCCCATGTCCTGCCCAGGCTCCAGGGTGAAACACTCAGATCCTCCTATTCAAACGGATTACAAATTACTGTCTGATCCACTAATTAGGACAGCAAGATGAGTGTGCTTCTGACAGTGCTGTTTAGCAGCCATTTAGAAACTGCTCTGAAGGCAGCGTGGCGATGCGAGCACCGCACGGTAGAAGAGCCACATCTGCTCCAGCAGCGAGCCCGCGACCACCCCCGGGACCACTCTGCCAGCCCTGCTGTCAGCAGCTCTGCCCGACCCCATCCCTGTTCCCAGAGCTAGTCCTGCTCCGCTGTGGAGCCCGCCCAGCTCCCAAGGATGTCCCCAGGCCGTTTGGCTCCCAGCCCTGCTGCCATTACTTAGTATTTATTTAACAAAATTAAAACCTGCTTAGTGGGGCCAGCGAAGGCAGGGCAGACAAATCGGATCTGCTGCTGCTGCTTGGGAAGGGCAGCCTGGCGCCTGGCTGGGGCCACCCGTGTGGCCCTAGGGGGACACGGACACTCCTTCCTGTGACTCGGAAGTCCCACCAGGGGCTGGGCACCAGCACAAGCACCTCAACTTCCTGGCACCCTGGCCTCCTGTGTGACAGAGGGCTGGGTCTGGCTGGGGAAGGACTCCAAGAGGAAAGCTCCATGCTGGGCTGGGGCTTCCTGAGAGCTGTGGGTCGTGGGGTGCAGCCAGGCATGGCCACACTTCCGAGAGGACTCCCCAGCCCTGCGCCCACCTGTCAGGCATGGGGGCAGCAGCCTGTAGGGTTTGGGTGATGCCAAGGGTGTGGAGGCTGCTCTTCCTTCAGGCAGTGTCCAGGCATGGGACACTGCCCCAGCCCAGGAGGGGCCTCAGCCCCCTCCGAGCCCTCACTGTCCCTGGCAGGGCCCCTGTGTCCCATGTAGCTCCTTACAGGAACAGGCTCCTCTCTGCTGGGTGAGAAACCTGCTCTGGGTCAGGCAGGAACCCAGGTGGGTCCAGGACCACCTCAGGAACCGCTCTACAGCCTTGGCCTTCCCAAAAGTCATCCTAGTGCATCTCCATTCCCCAGCATCACACTCCTTCCAAAGCCCGGCCCAGGGATGGGCACAAAGCCAGGAGGCTCAGTTCCCTCCCAAAGTGCTCCAAGACTTTCCACAGGAGAGAGCACAGAGACAGAGGCACAAGTCACATCCCCAGGGCACCAGAGTAGGGATCCCCTGCCCTTCAGCTAGGTAGGACTCCCCTTGGGGTCTCCCACCCTGCTGCCCCTGGGCACTGAGCCAGCCCTGGCACAGCCCTGATCCAGCATCACCCAACACAGGATTGCAAAACCACTGGGAAGGCAGAGGGAGGGGTGGGAAGCCTCAGGTACAGGCACCACGGAGGAGCAGCTTCACCACAGAGCCTGGCCCACCCATTACTAGAGGAGTTCCGGTGCCATTAATGAGTGCTTTCCATTTTAATGACGTTAATCTACCTCTAAAAGCTCTTTATGTCCACAAACATATGAGCTGAGAGAGAACAGGACCTGCAGCCACATTTTTACAGCATTTGAGCATGGTTTTTGCAGCCACCTATTTCCCAGCAGAGCAGCTGGGGGAAGAACACCTACTGACCAAACTGCAGCCCCTCTACTGTGCCAGTTACACGTGGAGATCCATGGCCTTCCAGGAAAAGCAAGATTCCATGTCCCCATTATGATAAAAGTTAGAAAAACAGTGAATTTCAGTGAAAAAATAGACATTGTCTTTTCTCTACTGGGGAGGAGACGGTGCTGGCAGAACGAGATGCTAAGGGAGGTGATGAGAAGCACAGCCCAGCACAGCCCCTAGGCCCCTGGGCTCTCCCTGTCCCCCTGCTCCCATCCTGAGGGGAGAGTCCCTCCTGCCAGCCAGGCTCTCACAGCAGGAGCTGTGCTGGGGGTGTCTCCAGCCCCCAGCAGGTCTCTGCCTGCTTTGCCAGCTGAGGATCATTTTTCCGATGCCTCCTGCTACTCCTGGAACAGGGTGCAGGTGCCCTGGGTTTGATTCTCTGGCTCCTTTCCAATTTCACCTTTCCCATCAAAAGGAGAGTTGGAGCTTGATTTAAACCTGGGATGACGTCCTCAAATCCACAGGTTTGGATTTGTTCCTCCCTCCCTGTGAATCCTGTGAAACTGCCCTTCCCCAGCAATGCCAGCCAAGGTCCCAGTGCCAGCGGCTCCCAGGGCTCCCTGGTCCTTCACACCTGCAGGGGAGGACAAACAGAGCCACCCTCCCCAAAAACGTCCAGCTGAGCAGAAACCTTCCCATGCCACCTGCAGAGTGAGGGAGGAGCAGGAATGGCACTGGAGGTTAAAACATGTTAAGGGACAGGACAGTTTTCCCCCAGGGGAGGCAGGCAGGGGCTCTGGGGCTCTGGAGCTCTGAGGGCTCCATGCTGGGCAGCAGCTGCTCTGATCCTCGGGGAGAGGCACAGGAGGGATGACCTGGATGAGGATGACCTGGGGCTCTCTCTAGCCACAAAGCCCTTTGAGGGGTGCCTGAGCTGGGTCCAGGGCAGAGCTGAGTCCTTCCCAGCCACAGTGGTGGTTTGCTCTCCACCATTCTGTCTTTCCAACCAAAAATGCCTCTCCCTCCAGCCTGCCCCAGCCTCTGGCAGCATTGCCAAGGGCAGGAGATGCCCCGTGCCATGGGAGCCCCCAGCACCACCCCGTTCTGTTCCACCCCTGCTCCTCTTGCCCTGTTCCCACAGCTCTGTCACAGCTCTGTCACAGCTCTGTGGGTCTCAGGAAAACTTGGGAGGTTCCCAACATCCCTCCTATACTGGGGCCTCCCCACAAGCTGCTACAGGGACCCTCCTGTGCCAGCACTGAGGCAGGACAGCCCCACCTGCATCCCCTTGCACCCCACAGCTCAGGGCACGGCCCAGGGCCAGCACCCAGGGTGAGCCAGGGCTCCTCATCCCACCGAGTTCCCCAAAGGCCACAATGTGCTATGACTTCTCCTCACAGAAAAGGTGAGGGCCCATGTGCCCCCCAGTCCCAGGCAACCCCTCGGGGGGTGACTCCCTGCCCATGGTGGGGTATGTCAAAGCAGCTGCTCTTCTCCCTCCTGCCCCTCTCACTGCCAGGAGAACAGCTCCAAGAGCCCAGCCCTGAGCACAAGGCACATGGAATATCCCTTCACACCCCTCTGAGACAGGGAGGTTACAGCAGCTTCCCAGCTCCAGTGGAAATCAGTAGCTCAATGTAAACAGACGTTTGTGGAAATAAAATTCCTCTTATCTTTCTCTGAAATTTGCCTCTGTCCACAGAGCCTTGGCTGCTCCTGCCATAGGCTATCAGATGCAGCTGGAGCACCCACAGATCCACCCCGGACCAAGACAGGAGCATGGCAGAGGGATCCTGATGGACCTGGCTTGGTCTGAGCCCATCCCTGTGGAAGTGGCTTCCTTGTGGAAGAGGAATGGGGATGCCAAACACATTCCTGGCTTCTTGGCAGGAGCAAAAATGGTTGGAATTGATGGTTTTGAGGTCAGAACCACAACGCAGGAGCTCCTACAGAACCACAGATTATCCTGAGCAGGAAGGGACCCAAAAGGATCAGTGAGACCAACTCCTGAACCTGCCCAAGACACCCCAACAATCCCACCCTGTCCCTGAGAGCGTTGTCCAAACGCTCCTGGAGCTCTGGCAGCCTTGGGGCCAGGACCATTCCCTGGGGAGCCCATTCAGTGCTCCAGCACCCTCTGGGGGAAGACACTTTTCCTGATATCCAACCTAACCCGACCCCTGACAGCTCCAGCTGGTAATTCCCAAATAGCTACAGCTCATCTTCTTGGGGATGACCAGTCCTGGAGGGTCCAGCGGATCAGCCTGAGATTTGTGGAATGCTCTGGGACAGAGATGCACAGCCATGCTGGGTGCCTCAGGCATGGGCATTATTGAACCCCAGGATGCGTGTTCAGAGAGACAGGGCTCTCCAGCGGCAGAGCAGATGCAGTTTGGGGTGTTCTCTAATGAGGTTAAAGCCTGACTCGGAGTGACCCCTCCAATCCCTGGTTTGCCTGTGGGGCTTTGGCTCCAAAGCTCCATGTCCTGCAGCTGTGGCAGGCACTGAATTTGGTCACTCCATCCCACAGGCAGGGAAGTGGGATGAGGGGCTGACCCAGCTTCTGCCACCATCACCTCCCTGACCCTCTCCTGCAGGCCCCCAAAGCCACCAAACCCCCAGCAGAGGAGAGGACACGTGGTCACCCAGCCAGGAGACAGCGAAGGAGGAGCCCACCAGGCAGGGTTCCCCGCTGGAAGTGGCTCACCTTCGCTGGGACAAGCAGTGCCACCAAAGTAGGGCTGCGGGGCTCCCGGGGCCACAGGGCACAGCAGCTCCCTCAGCACAGAACAGGGCGTCTCATCTAATTATATCAGCTGCGTCCCATAAAGAGCAGCTGGCAGCTGGGCTGCCCTATTTCCTGAGCCCTCCTTTGGGCCCGGCAGCGCCGCGCCGGCACCAGCCCAGGCCCGGCCTGGCACTAGGATGGCCCCACAGCCTCTGGCCACAGCGGCTACCGAGAGCGGCCACAGCTCCCAGGACGGCCTGGCACAGCCTGGATGGAAGCTTCCTTCTGGGCAGGAGATGTTTGCGCAGGTCTGGGGCAGTTCTGATGGATTGGTGGTCTCCATCCCACCCTCCAGACCCTGGCCTGGCTTTTACTAGGCTCCCCACAGGCTGTGAGCGATCCCACACTGCCACAAGGTCCAAACACCACAGCAGTGTGCTGGGGAAAAGAACCAGCCCAGCAGTGTCCTCCCACAGGACCCTGGAGTTTGTGGCCAGGGTAGGCGTGTTCCCACTGCCCCACCTCCCACAGGCAGCGGTGCTGGAGCTGTGAAGGGCTCTGCAGTACAGGGACTCCCCTAGCTCCAAACGGGTGCCATGGGCACCCCAAACCTGACAGTGTCCTCACACCTCCTCCTGCCCCTCTCCTAGCCCAGCACTCGCTTTCCAGCTCAGCTCAGCCCCTGCCCCAGGAGGTCCCATCCCCCTCAAGGCTGTGGTAGGATCACAGAATCTCAAAATTGTTTGGGTTGGAAGGGATCTTAGAGGCCACCTCGTTCCACCCTCTCCCAAGGGCAGGGACACCTTCCACTATCCCAGGCTGCTCCAAGCCCTGTCCCACCTGGCCTTGGACACTTCCAGGGATGGGGCATGGATAGCAGCCCTGTGCCAAGATCCTCTCGAGGTGGCTGGAGCAATCAGGAGGTAAATCAGTAGCAGGGCTATCCCAGGAGCAAATTCCTCCTGCCCGTCATGGAACAGCTGGAATGAACACACTATGCCGGGGTTATTCTCTGCCTTGGACAGTACCAGGCAAGAGACTGGGCGGGAGCCGAGGACGCTCAGAGCTGGTGGTGGAGAGGGTGACAAGGGGTCACTGGATCCCATCCAAAATTGTCTGCGTTCACCTCCCAGAAACTTCACTCTGGAGGTCCTGGCACAAGCCTGTGTCTCCTCATAGAGGATCTCTGGATGCTCCAGATAGTCAGCGGCCTGTCCAAAGGGTGCCAAAGACCTGGCCCCTCTGTGCATGCTTAGAAATGCTCCTTGGACCTCCCTGGGAGCTGGTCGTGGGAGACCCTCTCCCTCCTTGTGCCCAGCTCAGCCCTGGAGCTACTGCTGTTGGGGTGCGGGTGGCAGGCTCGGTCCCGGTCCGGAGGGCTGGCAGGAGAGTGCTCCCCCAGCCCCATCCCAGGGAAGCCCAGGGGCTGGGGAGTGGCTGGGGGCTGCCTGGCCCCTGCCACCCAGGGGGATGATGGTGTAATCCCCGACTTATTTCAGTTGCTAGGTGATCAAATCATCCATCTGCTTGTGACGGGAGAGCGCTGTGAGTCAGCCCCTGCCACAGGCAGCAGAGGGGTTCACTCCAGCCCACCTCCAGCCTGGCCCAGGGCCCTGTGTGCCCAGAGGACGCTCTGACAGCGGAGCCTGCCATGGACAGGGGAAACAGGTCCTGCCTGGGGATGTCAGGCTGCCATGAGGCTCGGGTCATCTTCCCACGTGCTCCTGGAGAACAGGACCCCCACGGCACCACGAAGAGCACCTCCGAGCTGTGTCCTCACCGCACCACCTTGCAGCAGGTGCAAGGTTTGCTTTATTGCATTGGATTTTTGGAAAAAATTCTTCCCTGTGAGGATGCTGAGGCCCCAGCACAGGGTGCCCAGAGAAGCTGTGGCTGCCTCATCCCTGGAAGTGTCCAAGACCAGGATGGATGGGGCTGGGAGGAACCTGATCTACCGGAAAGTGTCTCTGCCCATGGCAGGCAGATGGGACTGGATGGTCTGTAATGTCCTTTCAACCCTTTCAATTCTGTTCTGGGATTCAGTGATTCAATCCAGAGCAACTCTGAAGGACCAGATGAGCCCCAGTAGAAGTACGGGCAGGTTTGGTGTTCCCCCCCCAGCACACCTCAGCCCCACCCAGCACAGCTCAGCCCCCCCAGCACAGCCACTTCAGCACCTTCCCCCTTCCACAGGGACATCCCTACCCCTGCACACTGGGAGCCCAGGGAAAGCCAACAGGCTGCTCAGGAGAGCAAGGCAGAAAGGCAACAGTTTGGGAGAAAATAACATTTTCATAAAGTGTTTGAAGTCATTTGGAGGAGGAAAGTGGGAGGGGAGAGGAATCAGAGTCTCTGTGTGTGTGTGATGCGTGCGTATGTGAGAGAGCGACAACAGGAGCCTCCCTCTACGCAGAGCAGAAACCATCTCAGTTTCTCAGGTTTGGGAGAGTGTTGAGACACTGGGAAATTAAAGCAATGCCCACAGAATGTGTTTGCAAAGTCCAGCTTCTTTAGTGAAGCACCACGTGTAGGTGTCACACTTCTGCTGCCAGTGGGCACGTGCTGGGGATGGGCGCTGGGTGCAGGGCTGCGGGCTGCCCAGGACCCTCACCCTCTGCCATGTGCAGCCCTTGGGATCTGAAGGCCACCAGGGCCAGTGGAAATCTCCTGTGAGATCCACGGGCCTCTGTGGGAGCATCAGTGGCCACCCCCTGCCCACAGCACCCCCAAAGGAGGAGGCCTGCCGCAGGTGAGGAACACTATGGATGGCAGAAATGGGACAAAACCAGCTTTCTCTGCCTCCGGCCACTGCAAGTGGGCAAAAGCCTCTGACTGTCCAGTCCGTCCCTCTTCCCCCACCTCCCTCGTGCTGCACCAGGGGCTCAGCCAGCACCGAGGCAGCCCCGCAGCATCTCAAGCCCAGTGCCCAGCACTCTAAATCCCGGGAGCTGGGCTGGTGGCCTCCCCGCTGCTCTCCACAGCCCTCCCAGGTCCCCCAGCAGCTATCACGACTTCTTAGTGCAAAGAGACTCATTAATGAAGTGGAAAAGGAGGAGGAGGAGCAGGCTGAATGGTCCGTCCTAAGGGACAGTGCAGCAAGGAGGAGGAAAAGAGTGCTCAGCATTGATCTCGGGATAAGCAGTCACCCAAGAGGGGAACGACTGCTTGGAAAATACCGGGGTGGAAAGGCCGAGGGCAGGCAGCCTCGAGGGTCGGAGCCACGCAGGTGTGGGCAGGAGGGGTGCAGGGCAGGAATTCAGCCTCCAGTGTCACAGATCACCCATAGCACCCGCTTCCAAAAGGCAGGAGGCAAAGGGGGCCTGCAAGGCTTCGGGCAGGGGGGCCGGGCCCTGGGGATACCCATGGCACCCCACTCCCTGCCCTGGAGCTCAGGTGTCTCCATCCCGCCCTTTGCGGTGAGCTGCAGCTCCCCACAGCAGCACTGGGGAGGAGAGGAGGGAGGGAGGAGGACAGGCTGGGCTGTGTGCGAAGGGTGTTTTCTCCAGCTCAGCGGTTCCCAGTTTCCAAGCTGTCTCTGCAAGGCCTGTGGGAAGCACTGCCGGGGGACTGGAGGGAGCCACTGACCCCCGGCCACCAGCCCTGGCTGGGCAGCAGCCCCAGGAGCGGGGCTGTCCACACCTCAGGTGGGCAGTGCCAGAGGCTGCTGGGGAGCCATAGAAGAGGAAGGTTTCCATCCCTAGCTCACAGCTCCAAGCAGAGGACAGGAGACATGAGGGTGACAGGGGCACATGGGCAGCAGCTCCTGCAGCTCTGAGGCCTCGCTCTATTCCTTGGGCTCCCAAACCTAGGGAGCCCCAGTGTGCAGCAGCCTACTGTCCCCAGGTCACACAGGGGGCTCTGAGCCCACCTGGGCCTCCATTGCTCCTGTGTGGGCAGCAGGAGAGCTGCTGTTCCCTGCTCACAGCCCCAGCTCAGGGCTGGGGACAGGCCTCCTGAGCCTGGCCAGTCCCAGGAAAGGACTGAGGCGCTCATGGGGAACTTGGGTGCCCCATTCCTGCCCATCCCTTTTGCCTCATGGTGCAGGGCACACAACTTCTGGGAGCATCACCCCTTCAGGGAGTGTCACTGTCCATGGTAAGCAGGGGCAGGACACATCTCTGTGCTGTGAAGGTCTGTCTGTCCATGTCCTTCCATATATCCAGTATCCTGCCTGGAAAGCACAATCCAAATCTTGGCCTGCCATGAAACAGGTTTTCCCATCCCAGAGGCTTTTCCCCACAGCAGGGAGGACAGGCAGGGAATGGTACCAGTGGTTGTGAGCTGACAGCTGAGAAACGCTCCGTTCTCCAGCCAGCTGAAACACCTCCTAACACATCACTGTCACTGGACTTTGAGCTCTTCCCCACCAGCAGCAGTGCCCAGCTGAGACAGAAGGAAGGTGGGCTATTTAAAAAATGCCAAACCAGTCCTTTCTGATCGCTCAGAAAATCACCTCAAACTGTTCAGAACAAGAAAATCACTGGACAAAGGACCCTGTCCATCAACTGGGTCTGCTCAGTCCCAAGCCCAGCCCCAAGCCCCGGCTGCCCCAGCAGCTCTGCCCAGGAGGGAGGCGGTCCCTGGGCCGAGGCAGCAGGTCCCTGTCCCACCTGGCTCTGGTGCTCATGTCCAGGACTTGCCCAAGCCCATGGCACCCCAGCTGAAGCCCCAGAGCAGCCATCCCGTCTCCACCATGGGAAGGATTAATCGGTCAAGGAAAACAGTGAGGGAGCTTCACCTTCATTCCTGCAGAGAAAACTGTGCCATTAAAATCCTCTCTCCTATGACACACACTGAGCCTATTTCCGTAATAGTTTGGCAGGGGAATAACATTACGGCGCCTATAAATACCTCATGGGGTGCTGCTCTGCTGACGGAGCAGCAGGACATGCCCCTGCCCACCCCGGGAAGGCTCAGCCACCACCACCACAGTGCCCTGAGGGTGAAGGACAGGAGAACACGGCAGGGCTGTGCCAGCCCCGGGGGACAGCGCGTGCCTGGGAGAGGACCGTGGTCAATGGGAACAGAGCAAGAGCTGGGCAGGACGCCGGAGGGGACGGAGCTGAGCCAAGGGAGCACGGAAGTAAGAAAATGGTGGAAAGCACTGGCACTCTGAGGATGTTCCCAAAGCAAACCGTGAGGGTCCCTGCGGCTGCACCCGAGGACTCTGGTCTGACCCAAAGCAGGCTGACATACAACCAGCTCATCTCTGTCCTCCCCACGGGGACCGCAGGGGCAGAGGGGGGTCTCACACCAGAGCAGGCACCAACAGAGGCTCCTCAGGGCACAAGGGGATGCTTTGGAACACCACAGGGACACTCTCTGTGGGTACTCCTCAGCTCATCCAACAGACAGAAGCTGCTCCCTGCGTACTCCTGGCCATCAGCTTGGCCACCTCAGGACCCAGCGTGAGGAATCAGTGACCACCTCCAGCACCTGCTCCTCTACCAAGGCCCTGAGACACTGTGGGTGAAGAAAATACTTCAGCCCAGCTGAGAGAGAAGCAGTGGGGAGGGGATCCAAGCCTTCCAGCCCCCAGCCACGCTGTCCAGCCCCCTCGGAATGGCTGGAGCCTGGTGCTGTCACCCGTCCGTCACCTGCCAGGGGAAATGGTGTGGGTGGTTCCTGTCCTGCGGAGATACAAGGAGACAAACGGCTTAGGGATTGGGACATTAAATACTAGACCTAAGGGGACTCTCATGATGCTCATCACGGGCCTTAACACTCCACCTGAGCACAAGTGTCACCTCAAAGCTCCTGCAGAGAGCTCAGCTCCTCTGAGTCCTCAGCAACAGCCCTGTGGACAGCACAAGAGATACACGGGACATCAAACCCAAAGGCAGCTGTTGGAGGCCTGAGGGAATGGGGTCCTTCCCTGTTGGACTCAATCAAGAGATGTGCAGAAAGGTCCACACATCCCAGGGACTGCAGAAGCCAGACCCAGGAACATCTAAACCATCCCCACAGCCAGGAGAGTGTAGGTTTGGGGCTGCCTGTCTCTTTGTCCCCTATCCCATTTTCCCTCAGAGGGCATAAACCCACCAAGACCATAGAATCATAGGATCAGAGACTGTTTTGGGTCAGAAGGGACCTTAAATATCATCTAGTTCCAACCTCTGCCATGAGATCTCCGTAACAGCTCTGGAAGTTGTGCTGTGCCTCCTTGCAGCAGTTTCGCTCTCTTGGCAAACAGCTGCAGCCAGGCCTCATTTGGGCAAAGCTCTCAGGAAAGACAATTTTCCTGAGAGCCCATGGTCCAGACCCACCAGGCAACCACAGGAACGGCTGACACCCATGGGAGCCTTCCTGAGCAGAGCCAGAGCTGGCACGGGAGGGCTCAGCATGGTGGGAACCTTCCCTCTACAATGTCTCTGCAGCAAGAAGGGGCTCAGGACCTTCTCTTGCACACACAAAACACGGGGTCACACACAGAGCCCACAGCAGTGTCCACTGGGAGCTGCATGGTTGGTGTAGCCAGTCCCTGCCCATGGAGGGACCCAAGCAACCTCGCAGAGCAGAGCTGTGAGCAGGTTCGAGGTGAGGAACACAGACATCTGCAAACCCTGCCACGTCACTGCGATGGAGAGCAGCACACACCAAGCCTGGGCTGCAGGAGCTTGGTGCCAACCCCGGGAGTGCGGTTTTAGCAAAACTCTCCTGTAGGGACCCAGCTTTCAGCACCTCAAACCTTGAGCCAAGGGCTTCCCTCACAGACCTGAGTAGAACCTTTACCTCTGTTTATTCTGCACAGAGCTAAACACACCCCCAAAATGAGAATAACAAAGCAGCCTCACTGCTCAAAACGACTGCCCTTGACCACCCCAGTGACAGCCTGAGATTGCCTGCAGCCCCTTTGCCTCAGTGAGTCAGTCTGACCAGAGCCCCCTCCAAGAGGCTCCTGGTGGGAGATGGGCAATGTTCAGACTGCCCTGGGTGCCCAGCACACCCCACTCCGCTCCCAAAGGGGCTGTCCCGGGCTGTGGCACTGCAGTGAGGGGCTGCCCACCCCAGCGTGGCTGGTCCAAGCACAGCCAGCTGCGGATCCAGGCTGGAAACAGGGCAAGAAAAACCCTGCCGAGATCCGAATCAGCTCCTTGAACCCCATCCAAGAGCAAATGGGAGCCAGCCCAGCTCCTGGCAGCCTGGCTCTGCCTCGCCTGGGGCTGGCGGCGCTCGGCATGAGCTGACAGCCCCGGCCTGAGCTGGGCAGCAAAACGGGGAATGCAGGTGGCTGTTGGGGACAGGGCCCTCCCAGGGCCAGTCCTGGCGGGCTGCTCCCCTGCTCTGCTGCCCTGCGCTGCGGATGGCGAGGGGAGGATGCGGGCAGCGAGGAAGGCAGCTGCCATCTGGATCCAGGGCTCTCCATCTCTGCGGTGGTGGCAGCAGCGGCTCGGTGCTGATTGTGGGCAGATTAGAGGGGACGCAGCGTGTTCATCCCTATCCTGCTGCGCTGCTGCTACCCAGGCTGGAAATAAAGCCTCCTTTTTCATGCAAAGATGCACAATGGTTAACAGAGAAAAGCTTGCCTGGGAGGCATGCAGGTAGCAAACCAATTTCCAAACGGGTCTCCAATTACTCCTGATGGTTATTCGATTTACATTTTTTTTCTGGCTCACCAGATGTTGATGCTCCGAGGGTAAAACTGGGCCCAGCACGAGGGTGTGGGAAGGTGCAGGAGTCTCCCGCTGCAGAGTGGCACGTTTCCCTGGAGCTGCTCCGTTCCTCGCCACTCGCAGCTGTGCTTCCAACCATACCGTGTGTCATGGACACAGAGAGGAGCAAGGGAGCCGGGCTGCTGCAGACACTGGAGCCACATCTGCCAAGCCCACAGCTGGAAAAGCCCCATTTTCCTTCCGGCACAAGCAGCAGCCCTGTGTCCCAGAGCAGGAGTGGCAGCTCCTACCAGGCGACAGCTTCCTGCCAGAAGCCCCCGCTCAGTGCTCTGCTTCTTCAGAGGAGAAGCAGTTGGAGGTGGATTTGCGAGGCTCGGAGAGTCCATTTTGCAGGAAATGCTCCAAGATGCCCAGGTCCCGTGGAACGCCAGCCCTGTGCCTCTGCACGGACACGGCTGCTCCTGGTGCCGCAGGTGCTGGCCCCACACCAGGCACGGGGTCAGGAAGGTCACCAAGGCTCTGCTCCTCAAAGGCATGTTGGTGGCCAAACTCCAGTGGAAATGATGGCAACAAGGCTCTAAATCCCGTTCCTGCCTGGCCTCATCCTGGACCGGAGCTTCCGGAGTGCATCGTGGCAAAGGCCCAGAGGAGAGTTTGTTAGATGGCACCTCTCTCCTGGAGGTGACTGGCATGTGGGGGGGACTGGCTTGTGGAAGGGACATTTGTCTGCTCCTCCAAAAGTCTAATGATGGTGCAGTGACCCAATCACCACCATGGGACTGATCCAGGCCCTTGACGCAGCTGGAGGGGCACCGGAGGTGGCACATAGGGACAAGGACAGCAGGCACTGACCTGACGGGCGCTGCCACTCGCTGCCAGCCAGCTCCATTC
Organism: Callaeas wilsoni; assembly: GCA_013398955.1. Taxonomy (NCBI): domain Eukaryota; kingdom Metazoa; phylum Chordata; class Aves; order Passeriformes; family Callaeidae; genus Callaeas; species Callaeas wilsoni. The sequence goes on from VWPU01008808.1 coordinate 106,704, forward strand.
CCTGCCGGCTCCATTCCCCAAATCCCCACTGGCTCTGGGCAACCTGGAGCATCTTTACACTGCTGCAGGAAGCCACAGGAAGAGGGGTGAGGGTCGGGCAGAGGGGTGAGGGTCAGGCAGCTCTGCCCACAGCCACTGCCCACACACTGCAAACCATCCCGGCCGAGGGGAAGGACAGGGCACATCCCAGGCACAGCAAACACAGGCCGGGGCCATGCTCGGTCCCGGTGGCCACTCATGGGATGGGGACAGGTGTCCAGAGATCGACAGGGGCTGCAGCCAGGCTGGGGCCCGGCAGGAGCAGGCAGCCCAGGCACGGGCATGCTCACACAGCTCCCCACACGTGCCTGCTCTCTCCATCACCCCTGTGCGTTCCCTGGCACACACCTGCAGCCCCTACGCCCTGCACACCCGCAGGGACATCACTACCGACCGCTGCACACGCGTGTAGGTGACACGCACCCCCGGAGGGGCACACGCACATCCGAGAGGAGCACACGCACCCAGAGCGGAGCACACACATATCCAAGGGGAACACACGCACCCCGAGCGGAGCACACGCAAGCGCGGGCCGCGCGCACCCGCACGCCCGGGCTGGGGCCGCTCCCCCGCCCCGGCTCGCTGCGGAGGGCACGCACCGGGAAACGGGGCCACCCTCGGCCCCGCAGCTCGACCCCGGCCCCGCGCCGCGGGTCCTGCAGCCGGCACGGCTCCGCAGCGAGTGCCCCGCACACGCGCCGGGCCGGGGGTTCCCACACACGCACATATTTGTGATGCGGGGAGCAGCGAGGCAACGGCGAGGCCGGGCTCTGCCGTGGCTCCCGCACCCCTGCGCAGCCGCGGCCCCGCCACGCCGCAGCCCGCACCGGCAGCCGGCAGCCCGCCGCCCGCTGCCCCGCACGGACACGCGTGGGGTGGGCTGGGCCACGCCCCCCGGGGGTGCTGGATCTCTCTCTATCGCACACACACACACACACGCACGCACACACACACACACGCTCTGAGATCGGTTGCTCCGCAGCCACTTAACTCCTTGTCGCCCGTTCCCGCACCAGCCAGCCCAGCCCTGCACCAGCCAGCCCCTTCCCGCACCGTCCGGCCATCCCTCCCGCACCAGCCGGCCCCTTTCACCGCACCGTCCGGCCACACACCCCGCACTGTCCGGCCATCCATCCCGCACCGTCCAGCCATCCCTCCCGCACCGTCCAGCCATCCCTCCCTCACCAGCTAGCCCCTTTCCGCACCGCTCGGACCTTCACCCCGCACCGTCCATCCCTTCATCCCGCACCGTCCAAGCCGTTCCCCACACCGTCCGTATCCTGGCCCCGCACTGTCCATCCCCGCGCCCCGCACCGCCCTCCCGCCCCGCTCCCGGCGCCCCCGGCCCCCCCGCAGCCCCTCCTCACCTGGCCCGGCTGTGCGGGTCCCGCGGCGGGGCAGCGCCCGCTCCTCGCAGCGCCCCAG
>VWPU01008809.1:0-10565 GCA_013398955.1 Callaeas wilsoni
CGTGTGTCCCGGTGCTATGGGGGTGCGATGGGGACGCAGCCCGTGTGTCCCGGTGCCATGGGGACGCAGTGTCAGGACGCAGCCCGTGTGTCCCGGTGCCATGGGGACGCGGCCCGTGTGTCCCGGTGCCATGGGGACGCGGCCCNGCCATGGGGACGCGGCCCGTGTGTCCCGGTGCCATGGGGACGCGGCCCGTGTGTCCCGGTGCCACGGGGACGCGGCCCGTGTGTCCCGGCGCCTCGAGCCTTGGGCTGCGGCGACACCTCCCGGGAGCTGCCGGCACAGGAGCGGCAGCCGCTCCTCTCCTCCACTGCGCCTGGCTCTTGTCCGATCCACCGTTTAGAAATACCCTTTTGATTTTTAACACGGGGTCCAGAAACTTTCCCTATTTGACGTTTGTTTTGTTCATTCCTCAGAGAAGCAGCCCTTTGTTTTACTACCAGGAGAACTTCTGATCTTGCACACAACACCAGTAGGAGACAAGATTCTAAGCTCTTTTCTATACAAGGCACCTGGAATTTAACTGCTAAGTGGGTGAAAAACGCTTGAACGGTGGTAGTTAGAGTCCTGTTTGCTTCTTAACCCAGTCAAAGGTCCAGAACATTTGCCTGTATGGACAAATGCTAGCAGTTCCTGGGATTGGATCATAGGGATCAATAAGTACCTGCATGCACTAGTAAAGTTGTTAAGCCCCAGTTCAGCCCAAAGATACCCAGATTATACAAAGCCTTTGTTCTGGTTATGACCTTGGAAAGGTGATGGGTGAGAATGGAGGACACTCTTGGGAGATCCTTTGCTAAGTCAGTTGTGGTGTGACTGGGTAAATCACTCCCACATCAGCCCCTGTGCACGGTCCTGTCCGTGGTGCCTGTCACACTCCAGAGGGTACTGAGAATTTAAAACCCCTGTCCAAGGCAGAAGCTTCCAAAATCTGAGCAGCAAGGAAGAACACAAAGTGTCCTTATCTTCCTGCTGATGACTTGGGGTCACTTACTAAAAGCAAAAGCCCTCCACAGTTCCTCACACCCCAATGGGATGCCAGTCCTTTACCAGGGGAACAGCCTGGTCACTCCAGGACAGAAGCCTCACAGTCCTAGCTGGCTCTTTTGGGGAATTCCAGTGTTTGTACACCAGCATAGGGCTAAGGATGCACAAGTATCCTGCTAAGCTCCCTTTGTAAGCAAAACCTGGAATTTCACACAGGCTCAAGTTGTGGGGAAACTGGCTACTGAGAACAAGAAACAGAACTGACTCCACGTCACTGCAGAGACCCCTCCTGTCAGCTCAGTCACATCCTGTCTCCTGAGCATGTTTCACTCAGCAATAAATGGTTCTTGCTTCTCTACAGAAACAAATACATAGCAGTATCGTTACATTCAGACATAAAAAAAGCAGACTAAAGCATCTGAGTTCAAGCTGAAGTGGGACCCTGAGGTGTTCTGCCAGCTTGGACCCTTGCTGTCAGTTGCTGTGCAGTGGGCACTGGGACAGAACAGTATTTAACCACTCTCACTACCTTTTCCCCAGAAATGAGTGCTAGAGTTGTAACAGCAGGAGTGTTCCTAGATGCTTGTTTTTCAGCCACAGCTCTTGTCCATAAGGGTTTTTTTCCCCTCCTTGACAGAGTGGCACAGTCTTCAGCCTCCTCCCCTGGTTCCCATCTTCTTTGGAAAATAGCTCTGATTGTTGTGCACTTGAGATTATGAAAACATCAAGTCCATTAGTATTTGGCAAAGTGCTCTCTCATTTCCTTCTGATGTAATAATTGAGAGAGAGGGAGCGGAGACAGCAAAGATAGCACAAGGCACGAGCTAATGACCTTCTCGCATGTATGTGTGGGCTCTTTGAGAGGGAGCCTTTTCCAAGCCCCATCTCGCCTCCACTCATACTGTTTCAGCTGAAACACTGCTTCAGTGTGGCTTTTATTATTTGATCTGATGTCCCTTGGCCAGCCTTCAGAGGCAGCTAAATGGCAGGCAGGTGTGGGGGGCTAAGAGACAAAAAGCAAATGGAGCTAATGCTTCAGCAGGCTGCTGCACACAGGCCCTCGGCTCCAGCCCCGCAGGCAAATGCCACTGGTGCCCAGTTCCTCTTGCCTGCTTTGGTTTCACTTACACGTTTAAGTCAAGGGGGGGAATGCATCCTGCTTCATTCTCTGAGAGAGAATCTTGGGAAGACTGAAGGCCTGATAAAAATCAGGACATGGGTGGAATGGCTGAGTGTAGCCAGGGATCAGCTGTAGAAAGAAAACTAGCTGAGGTCAGTGGTTGCTACTCTGTAAGTGCTGGACTGGCCACCCACTTACTTGATTGCCAAATCTGTGGCTTTACTTTGGGTGCCTAGAGCCAAATCAAAGTGGGATAAATTCCACAGAAGGGTATAGTGTTCCCTGCTGGCTTTCTTGAGACTTTACTTCAGTCTTTTGAAGTGCTTCTAGAATGCTCCAGAGATGTGTAGCTTTCCACATTAGCTTAACTGGAACCTAAGCCGAAAATCTCATCTCACTTAAATAATCTGAACTTGACAGCTGAAGTTTTGGGAAAATAAAGATTACCCTTTGCCAAGTGATCCCATTTGAGGGCCTCACCTTGAAGTTACAGGTCCCTGGGCTACCTGAGCCAAAAAGTGATAATATGGATACTGCTCTTCCTCCATCACATCGAAGCCCAGTCCTTCCCTGTACCAGGTGGATCACTGGTATGTGAATCCCACTGGAATCACATAGTCAGCACCCTGGAAAGTTGGGAGCATGTCAGGGATCACAAGTGGATTTCAGTGGAGTACTCTCTCCTGCAGGCAAGGGCTTCTGTCAAGGAATGGATGAAACTCTGAACAACCTGGGCCAGTGGAAGGTTCCCTGCCCATGGCAAGGGGATGGAACTGCAGGATCTTGAAGATCCCTTCCAACGCAGGCCATTCCATCATAAAGGATTACTGATTTCTACGAAGGATTGACGGCAGTGCCAGAAGGCAATTCCAACACTTCCTGGTGCCTAGAGAAGGAGTCCTTCCCCTTTCCCCCCAGTTAAAGGTATCCACCTCTTCCCTCTGTAGCTGGAAGTGTTGCAGTAGGAGAGTTAAGCAAGTTCGTTTGATGTATTCCAAGTCTCAGCACGCTTGAGCTGGCCCTGTTTTGCTGCCACAGCACCCTGGGCTTCCATATTCCAAGGCAAACCATGTGCTCTTTGTGCAGCAGCATTAGAAGATTGGCGGGGGGATCAGTTTTACCCTCTTTTCACCTCCCATTCAAAAAGGAACTGACAAATGGATTAGAGGATTGATCTGCACCAGAAGACACATGATTTTTGAAAGGACCTTTAGAAGGGCCCCCAGTTGGTTTCAGGGGTGTGCAACAGTCCGTCCCTGGCAATCTAATATACCCTTACATTTAATCATGAACAATTTCACATCAGAAAAATGCTCTTTTCCAGACCTAGCTGCAAGGATAGCTGTTTCCTTCCTCCCTGTACATTTCCTCCCCTCATATTTTATACATGCAAAGGCATATACATTCTTATTCCTTTCTGCCATCCTTACATGGCTGCAGTTTTGATTTCATTGATTGCACACACCAGTGTCTGCAGAGCTGCCTTAAGTAAGTCGAAGCCGTTGGGAATTCAAGGTGAATACATTTTTCTCCTTCAGATACGTTGTTTTAGTTAAAAGCCACTCCGGCTGCTCCATAACAAAACCAGACACAGTGGGCCCCATTGTCCGGCTCTTGGCCAAGGTAGCATGTATGGATTAAGTGATGAATTGCAAAAAGGGCCTAAAAGCCAAGCTGTAACTTCACAAAAAGGCCATTAAAGGTGAGCGCTGTCAGTAAAGTGCCCATTCAGAAGGGCTTTTATGACCCTCGGTGTTCCAGAGACGCTCAGGAGCTACAAATGGTTCAGGCTCCCAGACTGCTGCCCAAGTGACACATCCTCAGCTGAACCTGGCTGGGAGCCGCTCCCTGCAGGGATGGGGTGGGACACTGGCACTGCCTACACCCAGCAGGTGAGGAAAAGCAACACCTTGGTCCTGCTCAGACACAAGAAGTGACGAGTTTAACCTCAAGGTGAAAAAATCGGGGAGATAAAAAATGAACAGGAAATGAAAACACACTTTTTGAGCTACTTTGACCTCCTAAAGTTCACCCTCATCAATTCTGCATAAAATCTAGTTTTGTCTCTTTTTACACATCCCTTCATATGGTTTTCAGTGCATCTATAAAGCATTTCAGGGTGCCAAGTGCTTCACAGATTTGTGGTTATTAGAGGGGAGGCACTCAAAAGCGCGTTAAGGCTACAGAGCAGATGTCAGGTAGGACAGGAGGTGTCCTCTCATGGACCTCATGGTTGGTGTCTCCCTTTCCTGGCTCCCTGCCCTCCAGGCAGCACTGCTGGCATTAAGGGCACCACCAGTTCTTTAGCAAGTACTTCTTAGCAGCAAGCTTTTTTACTGGATTGAAATTTCAATTTCAATCTATGAGAGATGAAGAACAAATACTTATCCCCAGAACTGATCTTCTTACACTGAAGGTAAGAAGCAGAGGAGGGCACCCACAAGTACAGGCCTGTGAATCAAAGTTTAGGTCACTACTGCTCGTCAGGTTTCCCAGACTGCCTGAGCAATGGAAATTAAAGTAGTATCTGCTGTTGATTGTAAGAACATAGTGGGGACAATGTAAACTGTTAAAGTTTGTTCTGGAGGAATATAAGCAGCTACTACAGCCTAGTACAAAACAATCCAGCACAGCTTGAAACCTGACTACATTTGCAGCCAAATTCAAACCTAACCTCCACAGTCAGAGAATTGCAACCCAACCAGAATGAGAGTGTGTCCTCAAAACAGGCAACACCAGGCAAAAAAACCATCATCTTTTCAGTAAACACCTTGGTCTAGCACATGTCCTTCCAAATAAAAAAAGGAAATAAACCCAAACCAACCTGCCAAGTAGCACAGCAGAAAAAAAAAGCCAGCATAGGAACACACACATGGAAAGTTTATCAGCACAAGGGAATTCTTCTTACCTTGCAGGCTTCTGTAGGTGGAAACTAGCTCCAGAGACTGGGAATAGTTCCTTAAACACAAATGGCTCAGAAACCGCTAAACACCTTTTTTAAAAAAAAAAAAATGGCAGAAAAGCCCAAAGACACTACAGCCTGCCCATGAAAGCCGTTATAAGGCTTTATTTAGGAAGGGAGGAGGGCAGGTGTATGCATCTCCATCACTCTGGCTGCCTGAAAGGCTGATGGGATTGGTCAGCAGGAGGGACAGGTGGGAATTCAGGGCTGGCTGAGAGCAGAGCCGGCTGAAAGCAGAGAGTGAATCAAGTTCTCTAACAAGGTAACTGCAGTGGGCCCAGGTGGGGCCGGTTTACAGCAGGCTGGGTTGGTACAGCACACGTGCCACACGTGCTGTGCATTTCCAGATTTGTCACTGGGACAGCGGCCATTCCAAAAAGTCCAACACATAATTCGAAGGCATTTCAGCTCCTCCTGCTGCTTCTGCCCAGTGGAGGGTAATAGGTCTTTCTCCAGTTGTCTGTTACAGATGATAGAGGCTCAGGACACACTGGTTTTATTCTTCTGTGTCAGTTAATTTTCTAATTGCTAGAAGAAAAACTCAGTTTATACTGCAGTCTTTGTACTCGAATCATTCCTGGCTGTCTGGATTTCATCTGTGGTTTGGTGATTACATTTTCACAGTGTGATAGATATTTCCCTAAAATTCCATGGCTCTCTCCATTTAGGATGTTTCAGTAGAACTTTATTCTGTAATAAAATTTGAGTTATGGGAAGACTTATAAGAGCACCAGAAATACCTTTTTGCTTTCATATAAAGTGCAAAATTCTTAAAAGTAGACGCTAACTTTGAATCACAGACTGGTTTGGGTTGGACGAGACCTTAAAGTTCATCCAGTGCCACCCCCTGCCGTGGGCAGTGACACCTTCCTCTATCCCAGGGTGCTCCAAGCCCTGTCCAGCCTGGCCTTGGACACTTCCAGGGATCCAGGGGCAGCCACAGCTTCTCTGGCACCCTGTGCCAGGGCCTCCCCACCCTTACAGGGGAAAATTCCTGCCCAGTATCCCATCTGTCCCTGCCCTCTGGCAGTGGAGCGCCATTCCCTGTGTCCTGTCCCTCCATCCCTTGTCCCAAGTCCCTCTCCAGCTCTCCTGGAGCCCCTTTAGGCACTGGAAGGGGCTCTGAGGTCTCCCTGGAGCCTTCTCTTCCCCAGGTGAGCACCCCCAGCTCTCTCACTCTTCATGAGAGAAGTTCTCCAGCTCTCTGATAATCTTCATGGCCGTCCTCTGGAATATCCAGAACAATAAGGACTTCTGATTTTCCTTTGTTGAAGTTAAGAAGTTTCCAAATAGATCAAAGAAGTGCATTTGTCCCATATACGATAACCCTGGACATTAAAAGACTCTTACATAATGGAACTTCTACCTTTTATATGGCCTGTTGTGTAGCCCATCATAATTCCAATTATTGACACTTTTTAAAGCATGTCTTAGAATTTTGTGCAGAGTGGAGGGGTCTGCATAGCTTAGGTGACAGAAAATAGCTCACCTGTGGAGTGTGATGTGCACATCCTTTAGTGGCATAAAGCTGCTAGAGGTAAATTGTGCCTGAGTTCCCTTACACTCCATATTACAGTCTCTGAAAGATGAAGGAGAATCAACTAAACCTGAGCCTGACTGTTTCTATCAAGCTTTAAAAACACAGTTCATAGAGCAGCAGATTCATTACAAATATTTTGATTGCTCCCTGAAAGAAAAACATGCAACTTTCTTCTTCATGGGGGAACTGAAAGGAGTGGTTTGTTGACTTCTTTGTGATGCTTTGAAATCTGTAATGCAGTGCACTTGTGAAATGTTGGACAATGGTGGTTTGAAATATTTGCATCCCAAAGCAAGTAAATCTGCCCAGGCTGGAGCATTGGCTACCTCATACAGCCGAAGTGAGCAGTCATTCCTCAGCTGGAGTCCACAGCTGAGAGGTGTTTTGGGGCAACTGCAGTTTAGCTTGAACTATATTCGGCTCTTGGCTGAATTTAGTGTTTCAGACAAGACATGTTGAGGGCATTTCTTTCTCCACAGCAGCAGATGCTTTCCTAGCACTGCTTTTCTGAGTTCCTGAGCTGCCTTTGCTGACATCCCCTTACTTGGACCTGCAGTGGCCCTTAAACCCCAAGTTCCTGCTTTGGTGCAGTTGTGATGCTGAGCTGAGATCAGCCCTCTCTTTCTTTGGCTGAGAGGAGCCGAGGCTGGAAGCAGCTGGGTGAGCTTTTACCGGTTTGGTTGCAGTTATTTGCGGTGATGCCGCTGTTCCTCCATCAGCAGCTCCCTCCCCAGCACCCAGCCGGCCACAGGCTCTGCTCAGCCCTGAGGAAACAGCTCCCCTGGCAGCGCGCCTGTGTTTGGGGCTTCACTCTGACATGTCATAGCCTCACACATTGCTGGCGAGGTGTTGGAAAGGCACCGCAGCCTCTCTCTGAGCGGCGCTCTTTAAACTTTCTACTGATTAGGGGCTTTTTAGCACTCAGCTGGCTTTTCCTAATGGATTTTGCCTTTTCATTGAGACTATTTTTTTTGCACGCGTTGCCAAAGTAAACAGTCACGGATGGCTATTTGGAAAGCAGGGGAGAGAAGAAAGGGACATAGAATCAGGACTGGTCCAAATGTGTCCAGACAAGCACTATACATCAGCTGATAAGTGTTGAGGGCGAAGTGCTGCCAGAGTTAAAATCTCTGGGAAAAGGAGTCCATTTGTTGAGAGACAGGCACAACAGATACAATTGCAAGGTCTTGGATCAAAGATGCCATGCCTGAATTCTTGAGCCTTTAGGGGGAGCAGGGTGTGAGCTTGGCATTAATCAGCCCCTTCTGATTTATTTCCAAAGTCTTGAAGTCAGAGGAGGTGTTTGAGTAATTCCAAGCTTACAGAGTTCAAGCATATCAATCCTTCACTGCTCTGAAGCAGATAATTTAGCCTTCAGCCAGCTTGCTGTGTGGGAACCTATCAGGCAGTGTCCTAAATGAAACTCCCTTCCTCTGCGCTGTTCTGGTCAGTGGAAATGACACATCTCTGCAGAAGTTCAGGATTTGGTCCAGGCCAACAAAGAAAACTGGGTGCAGTGGGTCTGTCCCCAGCTGGATCAGTGCCTGCTCACTTTTGTGTAGGCCCTGGATGCGCTGCAGAAGTGGTTTAGGGATGCGATACATTTATGGCATGCTTTTTTTATCAGGCTCTGAAAAAAGTTGTTCTAGATTTTACAGTTCCTTCTCTGCTACCTTGATAGAAAGTATGAGGAAGAAAGCAGACCTTTCATGTAGGAATATCTTCTTTCCCTGTCCCATCTCCGCACGGATTTGCTCCTTAGTTCAGCCAGCTGCTGAATGCCTGCTCTTCTTCCTCCTCGGATTAACTGCAAGAGTTCAGACTTTTCCTCTTCGGCTGGGACTTGCTCCTTGCTGGAAGCTTCAGCTTTGTTTTATCTTGCAAAGCAGTGAGGGTTCACCTGGCTCCTTCTGGTCAGATGAGCGTAATTCATGGACACAGCTTGGGCTACTGACAGCTAGACCTGATCAGATGTCTCAAGGGTTAGGACTCTGCAGCCTCCTCTCCCCGCAGCAGAGTCACCAGAATGTCCAGGGGCAGGCTCTCATGTGACTGTGATCCATGCCAGGGATGGATTCCAGATGGATACTTCCCCAGCGTTGGCCTACAGGCATGTTTCACACAGCATTGATGGGGTGTTAACGATGCTAAAATTTCAGCCAAGCTCCTCAGACATGCTGGGTTGGGAATGAGGAGAGGAGTTCTTTAATAAAAACCTGATGTAGGCCCGGCACTTTTACCTGTAGTGCAGCCAGAGGAGCCATCAGAGCACCTGGAAGAGGGAGGTGAAGGTGCAGCCCCTGCCTGTTACCAACCAGTGGATCTTGGCATTTCCCAAGCCTCTGCCTGGAATCGGGGCCTGGGATGAAGCCGTTTTTTGGAGGATGCCGGGTGGTGTGCAAGTGGTGGCTTGATCCTGTGGGATCCGGAGGGGATTTGCCACCAGGAGCTGCGAGGTGGCCCAGGCCAGGGGGAGCTGAGGGAAGGACCAGGCACATCCCCACGGAGCTGCAGTCCTGCCTCCAGCTCCCCACGGGGCCTGCGGTGCCCTGGGACACGCACACAGCTCGGGGCAGTCCTGGGAAGGGGCTCGGGATCTGCTCTCTCCTGCCCTCGAGTCCTGCCTGATTCCTGGCCATGCCACAAGCAGAACAGAGCTGAGCCATTGGGCTGGGCTTGGGCTGCCTGAGTGCCACCACCACACTCCTGCTGGGGTCATTTTTGGCTCAGACATCCTATTTCTTTTTCCTGAACTGAATGATCTTGATCTGTATCCTAGTTTAGAGGCCATTCCACGTCTATGTGTTTAGCTTAATATTTAATTTTTTTGGTGTGTGTCTTACTATTAGTTCCTTCTGATATCTTACTGGCTAGTTCCATAACATTCTGGGATCTTTCTGTAAGTCTTTGCACAAGGTTTTAGTTTTCGTTGTCCAAAATAATTTTATATCATCTTGACTAAAGTTTGCAAACTAACATTCTGCATTCTGCTGCCTGAGAGCCTTAAAATGAACCAGAGCTCCAGTGAGCCAGTGGCATTACACAGACAAAGAGCAGCAAAGCCAACAGTTTGCCCAAAATCCCACATCAGTTTGGGCAGCTTTGAAGTTCTGATCTTTCCTCTCCCCTCAATCCCTTTAGCGTGCCTTCCTTACTTGCTTGTTAAATCTGAAGCTGTTCTGATTAACTGCACCTTTAATCACTGCAAAGCCATTGCTCAGGAGGCCGAAGGGGTGGGCAGCAGTTGCACAGAACCCTGGAACAGCAGTTCCATTCCATGAGTGCGGCCTCAGGCACACTGAGGTTATGCATTAACACTGAGTGCCCCTCACCTGCACAGGCACCCTGGGCTGCCGTCACCAGGGCTCCAAGGGAACAGGGAACTGGGGTGCAGGAGTGCAGATCAGAGTGCTGCACATGGAACAGAGGTCACCCCAAATACCCCTCCCTGGTCAGCAATCTCTAGACTCTGCAGCAAAGGATTTGTGCTTCCTGAATGGACAGGGGACTCATCCAAGTTGCCTGAATAACAAAAGCAGAGAGATTCTGGGAAAATGAGTGTCTACATCCCCTTGGCTTCTGACTGAAATTGTTCAGGGAGGGAAGGTTATGTATTGTGGAAAGGGAAGTTCACTTGTGTGGGATATTTCTTTTAAATAAAAGCAACATTTCACTAGTGAAGAGGCCCAAGGTCAAAAAACAAGTCAGCAACACGAAGTGCAAAGAGAAGGGCAAACAAGTGATGATGAGGGGAATCTCCAAGCAAAGAAAGGGTGTCCTCTGTCCCTCTGTCGCCATAGAAGCAACAGGGCCCTTGGTGGTATGAGTTGTTTTCCACTTGGACTCTCCCTGTTGTTTACGGCTAAAGTCACCCTGAGAGCAGGCTTGGGCCTGTGCAGGTCCCTTTGCTGTGCCCTGCCTGTCCTGGACACTCAGGAGGTGCAGCAGAGTGGGGC
>VWPU01008810.1:0-62081 GCA_013398955.1 Callaeas wilsoni
CAGCCCCACAGCCCCGCCGGGGAGCGGAGCCCGGGCCGCGGGGCCGCCGTGAGCCGCCACCGAGTCCCGACCCGCGCGGGGCTCTCTGTTCGATCGCTTTCCCTCGCCCCCAATAAAATGATGATCATCTTTACAGGAGAACACAGACGCGGGGCGAGGGTATCCTCACAGAGCCGTCCTGAAGGAGGAGCTTCCCAAGAATTTTTCTTCAGGAATCTGTCTCCTTCCCTCCTCTAGTTTAATCCTTTATCCCAAAGCAGAGGGGTTTTTTTGGTCGTTGTTGTTGGTTTTTTTGTTTCTTTACTCACCCGTTTTTTCTTTAAAGTTATTTTTAGAGGTGTCTCTGTCTTTATTGGCTGGTCAGAAAATTTCAACAGTATTTGGTTTCATTCAAATAAAATTTTTTTTTTTCTTTTTTTTTTNCTTTTTTTTTTTTTTGCTAACACTCTCTGGGACTGGACCAAACGCAGATTAGTTTTAAATTAACTCACAAAAAATAGGTGGCTATCCGAGATGAAAGATAAATTCCCAGGTACACAGGTGTCATGTAGGAAGGCCCTACATCCTAGTGTTCCCTACTCTTTTCCAGGTTTGACTTCACAAAGGTGAAGGTATTTTAAAGTAAGTTTTGATCCTTCTCTAGTATGCACATCCTCTGTCATTTCTCTGTTCTGGAGCCTTGCTCAGATGCAAGAAACTTCTCCCTGCTTTCTTTGTTGTTGCTGTTGTTGTTGTTGTTGTTGTAAAAATCAATAGCAGAACAAGTATATTTCTCTGAGAAAAATCCCCTGCTCCCTGTGAGCCATGAGTGCTGGTGTTTGTGTCTGAGCTCTGCTCTTTCACATAATATTGTCACATCAACAGTGTTTTTAAAAAGACGTAGGTTTAAATAAAATGTATAAAGGATAACCAGAATAAAACACACACCAGATTGTTCCATTCTTGAGGGTGGGGTGTCTTTGGCCCTTTTTGGTGTCTTCTGAAGTTGGTAAGATATTATTCTGAGTTGGCTTTTATCAGGAATCTCTGAAGTCATATCAATATCCAACTGACAGAATTTCCTGCCTCATAGAAAACAAGCACCTAACTCAAATTTCTGCAGCAACAGAGATGCTGTTCTGACTCTTCTGTGCCAAATCTAGAATTTCATAATTGCCAAAGCTTAGCATTGTTTGTGCTTGCACAACTTTGTGAGATACATACCAAAGGCCACCCTTCAGGTAGGCTGTAACCTCTGGTGGTTTCCTGGCAATGTGATAGGTTGTTAATGGCCCGTAATACTGGGGAGATGCAAAATGAACATCTTGGAGGTTTTCCCTTTCAGAGCTTTTCAAGTTCTGTAAGATATATAAGCATCTGAAATAAATTTTGGTTGCTTGGGCACTCATTAATATCACTGTGAAATCTTACCTACAATGTTCTTCAGCATGAGGAAATGCTGGAACTAACTTTGCAAATTTGTTCTTTATGATCATGTTTTGGGAAAGTCAGACCTACAAGCAATTAGTATTAAGAGCACATGAAAAAACTAGAGAATACTGAACTCATTGCCCAGACCTTGGTACTCCAAAACACAAACCACATGTCTTCAGGGTCTAGGTTTGAACATCAAGCTGAGTTAATTCAGATCTGATCCTATATGCAATTATGGATAATTTACAGGACCAATTCCATGCCCCACTAGTAAAACTGTATGTTTGCGGTATCTGCATCTTTTTGATGAGGAAAAGAAAATTACGTGTAATGCAAAAACATTTGTATCACTCATCTGGATGAAAGTATCTATATAATGTGTGTGGCAACATTATTTCTGGTCATGAAATAATTTATCTGTCTTTTAAGAGACTTTCTCCCTCTTTTAAGAGATTTGATATGCAGATGTTAAGCAGAGTTGGCCATACACTTGCTCTTGAACAGTCCAAGTGCGTCTCTCCTACATTGGCCATATCACATCAGTCATTACTTGCCCGGGGGCTGCTGAATAATCCAAATTCCCAATATAGAGAAAACAAGGTGTCTTGAGCTGTGGTGTGATCACACTCACTGAGTGACTCTGGGGAATAGCTGCCCCAGATTTTCAGATTTTTGTAGGGATTCCAGTTTTTCTTCATAACCATTGTTCACAGGAGCCACATCCTTTAGTGCTGCAACTCATTTCCAGAGCACTGGTTCCCTCCCTGCTCATCTTTCCAAGGTACGTGCCTCACAGCTCCCAGCCTAATGGCATTTTGACATGCTGCTTGCAGAGTTGGGAAGCTTGGCTGCCCTCATAACGATCAACAGGAAAGAGTCTACAGGATAACGGAAATCTGGAAAACATGAGGGCTAAAAGATGTGCCTTTGTTTAAACTGGAAAAAGAAAAGAAAAATAAAGAATAGGAAGACAGGGTACAACAGTGTTCTATATGTAAAATATGGCTACAAAGTTGATGGTAATCACTTATGAGCAACTGAAGAAGCATGAGAAACCACTTAAATTTGCAGCAAAGAAAACCAGGATAAATACTAGAAACAAAGTCTGTTTCTTAAGAGAGTATCCAAGAAAAGGGTTTGATGGAAATCACAGGACTCATGCTACAGAAATGCAAATCAGAAGAAATATCTATAAGAAATTATCTAAAGTGATTTACTTAACTTTAACGCAGGGGGTGGAATGGTGGGAGAGTGGCCCGGATGATTGGATGACTTCTTGACTTCTCTTTCAGTGCTTCATTGCTACAAAGCTATCTCACCCCCCGAGGCAAAGCAACTCTTCAGCTGGCTGACAGCTGATGCAGGATGGAGATTAAACTCAGCTGAGGATTGACTGTGGTGGTAGGAATATGTTGATTCATGTGGAATTCAGGCTCTTAATTCACACCCAAACCACTGGCAGAGCCACTGCTGCCTTCAGTAGCTCAGTACCAAGTTCTTATCTGGCAGGCACTAATGTGTCCATTTTGCTATGTTGTGAAGTAACACAAGATTGACCTCTTACCAAATCCATTCCATCTCTGTGAAATATTATGGCTATTTCAGCATGAGCTGCATGGCAGTCAGAGATCAGAGTGGCACAAAAGGTGATCAGGCTATAAAGTTCACTAGGTTATTAAATAAAATATTAAACTTTTCATTCTCCTCTTTGTTGTTTCATTGGAATAATTGTTACCCAGGTTTTGGATATTGAAATTACTGCCTAATAAATGGTCTCAGTGGAGCAGAAAGGATGCAAAATGGGCCAACTAATAGGAAGGAGACCTGCATTTTTATTTCGATCACCAAGAGACTTACTGGGACAAGAACTCGAGGTAGGAAGCACAGTACTGTTTTTCTAAATTCTGGTCACAGAGGCTCTTTTCATGGAGCTAGAGAGTGGGGATCAGCTTCACTTTTTGATTGCATTTATTTGTTTTATTATGCACTGGAACAGATTAGGAGTGCTCATATAAGCAATTATGGCACCTCTGATGGGGCATGGCAATAAACAGGAGGGAGGTGGTGACTTTTTCTGTTTTCATATTTGTCTGCAGAGTAAGGGGGACAATGTAGACAAAGCAGAAGGTGGTGGAACAGGAGGATGGTGAGGCAGAGAGAGGAAAAAAAGATTAGGATGGTGGATGTAGGAATGAGACAAGGACAAAACTGTGGCAGGTTGAAGCGCAGGAATCAAATAGGCTTGGAGTCATTGTGGAAAATCACTGCCATATTATGTCGTGGTGAGTAGAAACTAACTGAAGAGAACAAGGTGAGGGACATAAGGATCTAAGTAAGAGAGGAAGCAGGCAGAGACCTGGACCTGGCATGACTGGAATTGGAACAGAAACATGGCAGGGTTTGCTCATAACAGCCCCTGGACTTTCCTGCAAATGTTGCTCCAGGAGTCACAGCCCACGTCTGTGTGGATTTTGGGCATTTCACAGCTAAGCCTTGGGGATGGAGGGTGCGGAAGGAGGATGCTTAATGAGGATAAGCAGGAAGAAGACAAGGGCCCAAGTTAATAAATGACTCAGCTGTGAAGGGCAGGGGAGGCCTGAGGACAGAGAGAGCAGTGTCACAGGAGCCTTGCTGCCCTCTCGGCTCTGGCCACGCATCTTCCCACCTTTTCCATATAACACATCGGGCCAAGGAGCCTCAGTGCCATCTCCTCCTGCCTCCACCACTCACAACAGCAGAAACGAAGCCACCCTTGGCTGCTACCGCTCTCCCTGGGAGGGGAGCAGAGCCAGTACTAGTTATTAATCCACCCTATGAATAAAGTGTCAGGAGGAACCATCCCTGCCCTAGGGCATCTCCAAGACTTTGCAGTTCAGATGTGTACTGCACTGGGTATCCACCTTAAAATGGGTCAGGGGAAGCTGAACTAAAACCTGCCTGTCCGCAGTGATTAACCCACAAAGAATCCTCTCCCAGCAGAGCGCCAGACCTGCAGCCACAGCAGAGGGAAGGTGGAGGCTCCTATTACAAGTCTCCTCTGAAGACCGAGGTGCTTTTAATTTTAGTCTGGGAACTTTCCCCTCATTACCCTCCTGACAGGATGGGTGCAGACAGCATTAGGGATGCTGGGCTAGACACTGGCCCCAGAGGAATGTCCTCCTCCTTCTCCTCCTCCTCCCCCTCCTCCTTCTCCTCCTCTTCCTCTGCGGCAGCACCTCAGCACAGGGGGAGGCACAACAGCACTTCCAGTCAAACACCTTCCCTTGCAGGATTTCAGTTTGTCCAACCAAAGGTGGCTGCAGGAGGGCAGGGAGCCTCTAGCCCACCCTCACCCTGGCTCCTCACGGCTGTGCAAGTGAGTCTGGCTGGTGCCTTTTCCCAGGGCTAAAGGAGATCGCTGATTAAAGGGGCCTTCTGACCAGCTTTCCCCTAAAAGGAGCTTACAAAGCCCGTTTGTTTAACCTTTTCACAGCAGCTTGACCTTGTCATGAAGAACAAATCACTCTGAAAAAATGTTGAAGTGTGGAACTGATGGAGTTGCTCCCAGCCTCTTCCTCCTCTGGCAGTGCAGACTCAGGGATGAGTCCAGCCCTCTTGAGGAACAAGGACCCTTTTCTGCCTCCCACCAGCCCCATCGCTCCGAGCAGCAGCTGGCTGTGGTGACCCCCGTGAAACGAGTGCCGCGTGTGGGTCTGCGCTGAGGGCACAGATGTGACACTGCCAGGGCAGCCTGATCCTCACCTCCTTGACAACAGCACGGGTTCTTGTCTCCAGATTTTTCCAAATAGTGGATGAATTTAGGGGATTGTTAATTTTTTGCCAGATGCTAAATCCTTCAGCCAAGTTTTGGGTTTCTATTGCTTATTTTACAACTTTTGTGGACTTCTCAGCAGTGAAACTAGAGGACAAATAGAGTCTCTGGTTAAGTTTAGAAGTAAATATTTAAATTTCGTTACACTGCTTGTTTTATGGATAGGGAAGGAACTGTTCCGTTACAAATAACAATTTAAAGCTTATTGAGATTCTCAGATTTTAAACAATAGTTCTCTTTTCCCTTAATACAAGTTATCAAAGCAAGAATGCATAAATTGGACAAAAGTTATTATATTCCAGTGTTTTCATGAAGTGATTTTCTACATGAACAGGAAAATGAATCTTAATTGCTTACCACAAAAATATCCTCAGGAGATGGTAGTACAATTAAGAGTTTTTCTTTAAATAGCATGCAAGAAAATGTAGTACATATGGTGCCATTAGCAACTTCAAAACAGTATTTGGATATTCATTTAATTTAAAACAGCATGTGCTAACACAAAACTTAGCAGTAATAATAAATGTAAACTTGGGTAAGCAAGTAAACAATGCCATCTCTGTTGAGTGTGTAAACCATTAGTCAAAACCAACAGAACCAGATTTTGATAGCAAGTATAAGCACAAATTTTTTTATAATAGCTATTTTTTACTTCTTGTTTTGTTTGGCTTTGAGTTAAAAAAAAATAATTGTGCAGAATTGTGTTTTATTGTGCTCAGTAACTTCTCCTTTGTGAATACTGAACAAATAGACAGCAGCAGAACAAACTAAATGTGTGAAATGAAGAGTCGGATAACTTCACATTTCTGTTACCACTGTGTGAGTAAATTTAAACACCACACTGGTATTTTGCGTTTTTACCTGATGACATTCACTGCAGAACGTGATGGAAATGACCCAGTGTGCCGAGGGTGGCATGCTCAATTTAAATCCATACTTGTGGAAATCTAGCTGTTAGTGGCCAGATGCTTAAATAAAGATCCTTCCTGTAAAGCAGACTAAGCTATTTAATCTCTGCCTTAATCCTAACACTTTCAAAGTCCATGGGATGCTACTGAAATTAAGATTGTTTGTGTGTTGAGGGTAACAAAACACAGGCCATTCCCACCTGCCCTTGCAAGGGAAAACTTCAGTTTTCCATCTCAGTGAATTTTAGATAATGGTGCCAGCTGAGAGAAAAAAACAACAGTAGTGGCACTGACCTTAGAGGTGTAAAATATCCACAGTGAAACACTTCAGGAGAAACAAACAGGATGGGAGAATTTTACAGGTTTTCTTCTTGTAGGGGAAGTTCCTTATTTTCACTGCCCTGTCCTTGTAGCACTTCCTGTGAGCCTTGGAAAACCCTGCAGAAATTCGTGTTCCTTGCTGCCTCTCAGAGCCTGACCCTCACTGCAGCTGCTGGGCTTTCCTTCTCTGCAAAGATAGGGAAGATAGCCGAGGTTCCAGGGAGTGAGGCACAGCAAATGCCTAATTCTTGACCTTTATGAAAAATGAGTGACTGCTGGGCAAGGAGCTGTGCCTCCCTCAGCCAGGAGCCTCAACTGTGAATCCTGCCATGGGGCACGGTGCCCAAGCCAGCCCTGCTTCAGGGAGCAGGGTCAATAAACTAGCAAATCACAATGCAAACAGGAACCATTTTCTTGGCAAGGAGAAAACGTGCATCAAGCCACCCCACAGTTAAAAGGGAAGAGGTTTTGTGCAGCACAGGAGAGGGCCATCAGTCTTGCTGGCCTGTATGTCCTTCTTGCTGGAGCTATTCCACTTTGTATGAATAATTAAATCATCTTTGGAGCAAGGACTTGACCCTGCATCTCTCACATCCCAGGTGAGCACCTGAACAACTGGGCAATAGACTCAATCTCTTGCTTTTCTCTCCCTGGCCCAATGAATATTTAATCGCCTATTCAAAGTGAAGCAGCTCCAATGGGAGGGAGTGAAAGCCAGGCACCTTGTAAAAACTCTGTAGCTCCATGGCTCATCTTTTTTCACCAGAGTTTGAGTTCCATCTGCAAAAGCCCTCAGTGTGTAGGAGAGGGGGCAGTGTTGACTGGGTGCTCCCCTCTAGCAGAGTCAGAGGTGGTGGGAGGCAGGTCCTGCCTTCTCACCTTTCCCATCCATAACACGTACCCACCTACATAATTTATTTTACAGCTGATGGCATTGATGGCCGCCCTTCATTTATCTGCCTAATGAACTAAAGCAGTCACCTAGGTGGGAGAAGTCAGACAGAACCTGCACGTCCCAGAAGACTGTGCAGCTGCCAAGTTTGTGACTGGGCACACACTCCTGCTTCTGCTCAGGCTGGTGAGAAAGTCAAACAGATGAAGCTGCACGGGTGGGACAGACCGTGTGCCCACTGATGGGAGCTTATGTCTTGGAAAGGTTGACTCTCTCACATGGCTACTGCTTTCACACTCAGTGCCTTAGTTTATCCACTGACTGATGCAGAGCGCAATCCAACACATCCCAGCAGTAAAAAGCATAAGGAAGAGCTGCAGGGAATAAGAATGCAAAGAATAAGGTCATTCTGCCCAAGGCGCAATTTTGTTTTTTTTTTTTTATAATTCCACAGAAAACTAGGCCATCCAGTAAGGTTTTTAAAGCTAATGCAGATTTTAAAAAGAAAGCACAACTGACGGTTTTTTAAAAAATGTGCTGAGCCAGAAAAGATGCTACTCAGGTATTTCTGTAGCCTATCAAGGTCAGAGTGGAACGAGAAGTGCCGTCTATCACATGACCCTGAATTGTCTCAGCAAACATTTTGTTAGAATTTTTTTGCTTGTAACAGGAATAAGGATTTAGAGAACAACTGTTATTTGCAACTGCACCAGAAATTCAATAATATCATTGCATAGGAAAAAGTGAGGAAGATATTTACCTATTTAAAAACATAATTGCTTATAACCTCCATTTTGCCAAGATATTGCTGCATTTTTCCCAACAGATGTTCTTTCGGGGACATTTGGGTATCTATCACCATCTCAAAGCAATACAAATTGAAACATTGTGTATTTACAAAAATAAAAATGAGATTTTTTTGGTTTTGTTTTCCTGTTAAAAAGTATTACAAACACTTCAATCTAAGGGTGATAAAGAGCAGTATTCATGGTATGTCTGGGCTTTATATTTATGTCTCTGAGTTGGAAATAAGTCTTCCCATGGGTAGAGAACAAGATTTAAGACCCTCCAGGCAGCGGTTCTCCAGTTATCCTCTGGAGATGCCTGACTCGACAGCCTGCAAGGTGTATCCCCCTTACATCACGCCCCAGGTAAGCTGTGAGCATATGGCTCTCTGCTCTCCAAATTTCCCAGTCCTGGCCATAGGCTGCAGATGTGGAGCTGAGACACACCCAATTCCCCCACTCCTCCATTCCCAGCTGGGATATTAGAAATTCATCTCTGTTGTTTTAACTGTCTTGCCCAATTGTAAAATTACCTGCTGCAGAATGAAGATTAAATCTGGGGAGTCATTGGGAAAGAGCTATCACAACAGGAATATCACCTCTCCATCAGCAGTACTGGCAGGTGGAGGAGAAAGCACAGGCACAAGGAGTTTTTCTGACTTCAAGAAGGGGCAATTTGTTAAGCACAGACTTGTACTGCTTGCAATGAATGAATTTATCCCTTGATTTTACCATTCCAGAACAAACTTGCTGAGCCATGGGTTTTTGTCTATTTTTCTGCAGTGAGTCTCAGTCCTGTCTCCCTGAGCTTGTCGACAGAGACGATAGCAGGAAAGCGATGAGTCAAGAGCAATCAGATCAAGAGGGTCATTTCATGGACACACCAAAACGGCTGGAAGCATTTTCTGATTCTGTCCCTCTTCCAACTGCAGGATGAGTTATCTTTGCTGAGTGTGTTTAAACTAACCTTGGGGAAGGGCTGTGAAAGGGCCTGGAAACACAAATGGTGTTTCAGCTACTGCTAGCGATGGGAGACATACGGGTAAAGTATCACTGCAGCCACAACCTCTTGTCACGGCCCTGCAGCACCACACCATGCAAATATTCACCATGGTGAGACCCACCTGGCTGGCCAAGGACTCAGCTTTTCTCTGTCATCCCCGATTCACAGCACACAGTATTCCTCAGCCACACTTAACTCAGGACATGGATCTGGCATGCTGTACCTGTGAAAACCGTATTTGTTTTATGTATTTGCCTGTGTGCTGTTTGCCTACTAAATTAGGAAGAAGGCTTTTTGAAATTGTCAAGTTTCAGTCACTCTCTAATCCTATCTTTTGTTTCTGCACTTGTGGCTGCTGTCTGCAAGATAAGGATTCCCTGCAAACAATTCCTTATTCTCCTGTCACACTGATATCTTTCTTGTGAAGAATTCCCAGAGCAAGCCTTCCTGATGCTAATGTTCAGCCAAGGACAAGGGCTAGTTTTAACAATACGTTGCTTAATTTAGTGTGTGTTGCTTTGCCTTCAAAAGGTGCTTTAAGCTCTTGCCAGTGGCACCATCTCAGTTTGGTCAGGTCTATGGACAATGCAACCTTATTCTCCCTGTGCTCCAAAGTACTCTTCAAAGGTACTGTTTGTGATGGGTCGTCACAGACAACACCACGTCCAAAATGTTGTGTATCATAAGTAGAACAAAGAGAGGATAACTGTCTTGAAAAATCAACAGTCAAACTATCCTTGTGCCCAGAGACAGCTGACCTTCACAGGTGAAGATGAAGGTGCACCCTGATGCTTGGAGGCAGGAGGGTGATGAGGCCAGACCGTGAAGCGTTTGTTGCACTCATGTTTCCAGATCCTTTCCAAGGCGGCGGGACAGGGAAGCTTAAGATCTACAAGGGCATTGAGCACTTAGTAGCCCAGCAGAGCTGGACAGGAGACTGAGAGGCAGACACAGCCAGGAAACAGTGATAAATTAAATTTTCTCTTTATTAGTTCATTTATATTTCTCTCTGCTCTAGTCTGTGCCCTACTCTGCTTTGGCTTTTTTCTTCATATTCACTTTCTCCTTCTGTCCTATATCCAGCTTTCTCCAATAACAGTCACAGCCTAAACCTCTCTGCTTATGCTTCTTCTTCTCAGGGATGATACAAAACAATGTCAACAGATGGTGGTTTGTGTGTTTTCATGTGTTTTTCATGCATGCACAAATTGATTCAAAGAGATACATTGTGCACCCTTTGCTCTTCCCTCCTACCAGGGAAGCACAGACTGAAAGCAGAGCTCCTGAGGAGTCCTTAGTCCTGCTGTTCTCCATAAAATCACACATCGCAAAACCTTCTATAATTCACTGGATTGGGGCCATATGCCTGGTGTTATGAAATATATGGAGGAAATACGTGCTTCTCAGTAGTGTGAGGAAAAGCCACTCAGCAGTTCCCATATTTAATGTATCTATATATTACTTTGAGCAATGCAGATGTATGTCTTTGTTTAGGAAAGTCATCCTTATTTCAGCTGCCAGTGCCAGGAGAGTACAGAGAGTACAGGACTGGGGAAGGGCTGCCCATGTAAATGTGCCTGGAAAGAAATTTTAATTTGTGATGCTGCTCTGGCACATAGGAATTTTCTCTTGGTGTGTAAATGGGTAGTGTCATCTCTGGGTGGGGGGAATCACAAATAACACAGTTAGGGCTTGCCTTGTGCCATCTCTCAGACGAAGAGAAGGGAAAGACTAAAATTCTCTCTGGCTGAGACGTCAGTACATCACATATCTGCTAAGATAGTTTGTACAGTTTTGTTCTTACACAGCTCTTTTGATCAGGAGAACCTAATGAAATCTGTGAAGCCTTTTTGTGTTGTCGTCAGGGACAAAAACCCGGCTGAGTCAGCACGGGGGGCGTTGGGCATTGTGGCTTTCCCTGAGAGACGATTCACACAACGGGCTGGTTAAGCCCCAGCTCCAATACGCCCTCTGCGTGCAAAAAATAACACTTCAGCTGAGCTGAGTTCTAGAAAATGAAAACTAATTGCTCGGGTTAGAAGAATTCAGCCAGTCTCAAGCCATTAGGATCACGGCCGAGCAGGGAATGTCATGGAGCCAATTGGAGCAAAGCTGTCAGGGCTTTACCACACTTAAGACTTAACCTTAGGTTGCTCTGCGATCACACGACCACGGCTCCAACATTCGCAGGAGAATATTGTCCCCATGCCCCAGCAGCGCTTCCCTCCACGGACACAGCAATGAGTGCAAGGAATGCCGATTCCACAATACTCCTCATCGCCAGCAGGATAGGGACAGACAGGCCTGGCGGTTTAATTTGCCTTTTTTTTTTTTTTTCCTAGAGGAAGAAAAACAACAAAAAGACAACCTAGTCTGTCGTGAGATTTCTGACTGATTGTGGAGTAATTCGGACAGAATGGAATAGAGCCTGCTCAGTGGTTCATGAACAGCACTTATCCGTACTCCATTATTTTCCCTTTAGTTTGCTTTACAAATTAGAAAAGGGCACCAGTGTCAAATTCTTGATGCAAGTCTCTGTGTGAAATGATAAGCTAAGTCCTAAATTGAGGTCAAAGCTGTTCATGTGGTTCCTGCTGCTAATAAAAACGCTTTTCTTTGTTCCTGCCTGCTAAGAATGCCTGACCCGTTTATAAACAAGATCTTATCCCAAGGGAGACACCTCTATGCAGATGTTAGGGAAACGTACCCTGCTTAAACCATAATCTCTCCTTAAAAATACATTATGTTTTGTCAAGAAAAAAAGTAGCATGGTTTCATTGAGAGAAATGCATTTATTCTAGCTAAAATTCTGGTTTTGTCTGCATGCAGCATCTCAGTGTATTTTTCTGAGTGATTCACAAAGTGAACAAATAATTGGCAGCATCATAGAATTATCTTCTAATGATTCCACATAAACTTCAGTTTAATTTCCATTCAGAGAAAGGCTGAGTTTTCCCCCACAATTTCCTTTTTTGACATCCCTTTCTGAGTCCAAAATGAAACAAAAAAAATGATAAAGAAAAACCAACCCCGTAGTGACTTAAAACCAGCTCTTGCTACCTGGAGAGTTCTGGCTAACAGGATATAAAAGCTGACATCATCACACCCTACTGAGGGGTGATGCAGCACCTGGGAGAGTGATGTCTTACTTGGGCATGAGTTTTCATAGTCCCAAAGCCGGGTGGAAATGACTCAGGAGAGATTTGGTGTCCTTTCCTGAGGAAAGGCAGCACCTGTCAGAGGGATGGGGTCAATTGTTTGGGCCAGTTACAATTTTATCCTTAAAATCATTACTACAAAGTCACTCAATTTTAACATCTCCATACATCTTTCAAAGCCTTAATGTCCGAACCTGGCTTTTTCCGTGAGCTACCAACTTTGCTGTGTGCAGCTGTGTAGTATTCCGTGTCAGGAGACAGCTGATCCCACCATCATCAGACTTGGACACCAGAAACCACTGTGGTTCTGCCTTCCTTCATTCAGTCCCCTCTGCTGTCACTGTAAGTGGACTGGAAGCTGGTTACTACAAACACATAAATTCTCAGATGCTGCACAAGGTGAATCTTCAGACTTTTTTTTCTTTCCTGGGAGAAAGGAAATCACTTTACTTAGAAATACAAGAAATGCCACGGTGCGGCTACACAGCTCAAAGCAATCACGGGAGACAGATAATTTGGAGACTGCAGTATCCTTTCCTTTTCTTCCTTTTTTCTTTTCTCTGTGCTAAGCCCTTGGTAACTACAGTGAGATGAATTAAAAGTGTCAGTTTGAAATGGTTGGAAACGGGTATAAATTGGAACTGTCTTTGCCGAGAAGCGGTATGAGACAGGATCAGGGCTAGAGGCAAGGGAGGTTTTGGAAGGGCATCACGATGTGTATTTGCATGTGCATGCTTTACTACCAGGGAAGCAGAAGCACAAGCAGAGATGTGAAATCAAAGCAGGGAAGACTGTTTCCTATTGTTCTGTTTCTATAAAATAATTTTCTAGTTAGATTTACAAGAATTATAATCAAATAATGCAAATTTTATGTGTATTTATGATGAATATGCAGATGTAATGATATGAAGCAGTGCTGTCCTGCACTGCTTAGCGAAGATAATCCTCAACAACTTTACTTTGAAATAGCCTAAACATTTGTCCAAATACACATACAGGGAGAGGCAGAATAAGGATAAAGCAGAAAGATGTTTGTGTTTCTGCCCCAGGAGCAGCTGAAGGGCTTGAAACATGAGAAAACAAGCAGAGTAAGGCCTATCCAAGGGGGTTAAAAAAAAAAAAAGAAGAGAAAAAAAAGGGGGCACTGAAACAGGGACTGGAGTCCTTGGCCCTTGTCTTTGGGTGCACACATTGTGCTCCAAAGGCAATGTACTCCAAAGAAAGCCACTGAATTTACCCAAACTAGGCTTGTGAAACATTTGCGTGGTAAAATAATCTGGCAGCACAAACAGCTCAAAGTCTGGGTATTTCTGCCAGAAAGACAGCTAACGCTTGTCCCCAGCTTTGACATGTCAGGAGCTCACAGGGCTGGAGGTGACAGGCGTCTCAGAAAGGTCTGTTTTACCCAACTTTTCTTCAAGGAAGTCCCAGATTGATTCCCTGGAGAGAATTTTTCACAGTTTTTGCAAGTGTTGCTGTCAAAACCAGCCATGAAATGGTACTGTTGAGTAAACAGCCCATTTCCCCTCCTGTTGTACACTGCCCCTCTGCAGAGCTCCCGTCTGAGCAAGCTCGGGGAGGTGGCGAGGGCAGCGCTGCCAGGAAAGCCCGGCGGAGCCCGCACAGCCGGTTCGCCTCCGACAGCTTGAGCTTCTTCACAAGCGAAGCTCCCCTTGCCTCCAGAGGCTGCAGATGCCCTGCGGCAGTGCTGCCTACTGCGCCGAAATCCCCGCGGGGACTCAGGGCTTGCGCAGGAGGAGAGCCAGCCGTGCTTTTAGCCACGTCTTCTGGGAGCAGCCCTTCCGACGGGGGGGTTGGAACTAAATGATCTTTAAGGGCTCCTTCACAAACCGTTCTAGGGTTCTGTGATGTCCTGCCCTCCCCCCTCTGCTGAGGCTTGGGCTAGATGTAATTGGTTTCAAAGACCGGGTTCAATGCTTTTTAATACTAGTTAAGTGAGTGGGTTGAGATGCTAGTGTCGAAATGTCTTGAGGAGGGAAAGAATTCTGGATTTCCTGTTATTTGTCTTGCTTCACAGAATCCCATTTCTTAGTGAACAGATGGAATATTTTTGGTTTGTTGAACATTTTGTCATCACTATTCAGCACCAGCTAACCTGCCAAATGCTCTTGAAAAATACACGGTTATTGCAGTCTCTGGTCCTCTGTTTTACAAGAGCAACTTTGCTCCTTGGTTTCCATGAATAAAAAGAGCTATTTCTTTTTCTTTTTTCTTTTTTTTCCTTCCCTGCCTTAAGATTCAAAACTATTCTCTATTGATCTAAGTGGCAAAAACTCATTCAAAGTAAGATAAATGTTGTTCTGCCAGAACACGAAAACTTGGATGAGACCAGTAGAGACTGGAATTTCTGTCCAGGGAAATCTACCCCATTTGCCAACAGTGACCAACAGCCAAGGATAACTGTGATTTATTTTTCTTTCCAGTTGGAGGTGGGTGGTGGTTTCTACTAGCTCTTAAATGCAGAAATACAACAAGGTTTGGGTCAGGGACTCTGCTTGGTCTAACATGCCTCTGCAAATGCACTTGTTTGCTTTCTGTCCTGCTGAATCAATTAGCTTCTGCTGGGCCGAGGCACCATTTCTATGGGGCAGAATTGCCTCCTGTGGAAAAGCAGGCTGGCTTCGATCAGGATGTAAAAGATGGACCTCACATGGCTGACTTTGGTAGGACCTTCCCTTGCTGAATAACCATGGTGGTTGAAACCTGTTTTCTTTGCAGTTTAGGTTTGTCTGGCTTAATTCTCCGTTGCCAGACTGTTTTTTTTCCCCCATAAATTATTCTTTTCCCATTCTTTTCCAATTCCTCTGTTTTCTACTGCCTGCTTTTCAGAAATCTTTAAACTGTAAAATCCAACTATGAACACGGATTTCAGCACCCTACATTCAGATACAAAACACAAGCTGATTTTTATTCCGTGCTCCTGGGTGAAAAAGGATAACACCTCTCTCATGCATTTGAGTAGGATTTATATTGTAATATTGCCACCATTGCTTTTTAGAAAATCTGACTACAGTTTGCTACAAGCCTCTAGTTCATCTCTCAGACTGAAATGACAGCAACAGAAGAGACCATGTTATATTTTTTACTGCATTGTGACCCACACAGTGGCTGCCCGTGTGTTTGTTACCTCTACCTCTGTACTGAATCTGCCTGAATTTGAGACGGCGAAGCCAGCAGAGAGTTGCAGAGCCGCTGTCAGTTTGTTTGCATCTGTCATCTCTGATATCCTTGAAAAAGGAAAGAACATGAGCATGGCTATACAACAAAGCAAAGGCAAACAATATTTTCATGAATTGCGTGCATGTTTCCACTGAAGAAGTTTTAGTGTAGTTAACAGCAGAGGAAGTCAGTGAAAATTTTATTTCTACCCCTGGCACTGTGTGGGGTCAGGAAAACTTTGCAATTCTACAGCACTTTACGAGCGGAATTTCCAGACAATATGCCCCACTCCTTTTCCTGATTTCCACTTCGAAAACACTCTTACAGTTCTTAGGTTGTAAATGAAAGAAAAACCTCGAGAGACACACTGGAGAGAGTGGGATTCTACCCTGTTTCTTTAGGACTACAAGGGGAAGCTAGCTGAGGAAGGAATATTACATATACCCTCCCCTATCATCATAGTAGTACATCATGTCTGACACTGGATATTATGAATCCCAGAGAAGACTTCCCCATGCTTCAGGAAGGACAAAGGGAAGAATTTGCTTTCAGGGGTTTTGATACAATGACAATTTGTTGCAGAAAAAGAAGTTATAGAACACCAGATTAAAAGGGATCTCCAGGACCATCTGGTACAATTTTAGAATTTTTAAACTGGTAAATTCCTTTAATTTTTTTTTCACTTTTCTCAATGATTAGGATCCAAGACAAACACTCTGACAACCTCCTATGTACTGCTCCCCAAGCAGAAAAGATGACACTACAATTTAAGTCATCAATGTCTATTTGTGAATTCTGATTTCTGAATCTGCTTTATTATGAGTACTCTTAGCATTCCTGCATAGCTGAGATCCAGGATGTGTTGGCAGACCCGTACTGCATATGACTGTGACCAGGAGCAGCAGAAGACTATTAAACACTCACACAGTGGGGAGCATTTAGGGATCGTGGTGTTCCTCACTAGCAAAAGGCAAGTTTGTCTGTGGGGATTGGAATTTCAAGGTCAGAAACACCAAGGAAAAAAATCACTAAATGCCAAAACAACACACAGAGAAAGAGAATTTCAGGAAAGAAAATGGAAAAAGAAGATCTGCTGTTATGGAAGAGACTATCTGTGGCTATTGATGCAGCCAAGGCAAATGTAAAGCCACTTAGATCTGTTTAAACTCCAGAATGTGGAAAAAAGTATTCACGTGGGCAGTGTCAATATATGCCCCAAAACTGACATAACCTTGAAAAACCTACAGATGATGAGAAAACTGAGGAAGATAATTGCTCTCTCCTCTTTTGTTGCTGAACATTATGTATTTGTTTTCCTTCTGCCCATATTCAGGGACCAAAGCTTTTAAAATCTCTGTAAATGTAGGTGTGTGCCTCAACTAGCACATGAAAGAGAAGGACACCAGACTTGAAATTATCAAAAAATGAGAAGCTTTGGGAAACAGCAGCAGAGATAAAGCCTGAGGGGAAGCCAAGGAAAAATAGTAAAGTGATGGTGCAGGAGAATAGTGAAAATTTACCCAGGGAGTTTAAGACACGTGGACTTTGGTGTGTGTGAGCCCTGCCATCAGGGTGCCCACCGCGTGCCGGGAAGCCGAGCTGCCCCTCCGTGCTTCATGCTTACAGGTGAGCCACTGAAAATCTGCAGTATCAGATTTTTCCAATGCATTTAGCTTCTTTCATCAATTTTCTGAAGTTTCTTAGAAATCCTGATCGCCCAGCGCTCGCTCTGTGAATAAATAAAAACCTTCTGAGCACTTCTTTGTTCAAGTATTTGATTTGGAGCTGAAGTCGTCTATCTATGGCAATTCAGCATAGAAAGTACAAAAGGATTTTATATGAAGTGATGTGGTCAATAAATTTTAAAGACAGAAGGGCCATTACTGTAAGCCTATCTACTCCAGAGCACAGACACAAAGAATTCATCCAGTAATTCAGAATTCAAAGTACATCTGAACGCATCTTAGTTAGTCTCTGTTCCATAAATCAAGAACTTTAATTTTTAGCATGTCTTAATCTGATTAATGCTCAGCCAAAAGCTGTCCAAGTTACTTAATGAGAAACTTAATCACTCAAAAACATGAATTTAACAAAACTTTTTTTTTTTATGCAGAAGGATTTCCAGTTTTCTCTGCACAGAATATAAAACAGTTTGGAGTTTTCTTATGAATGAATTTTAATTTTCATACTCCAGTTAATTTTAGCTTTTTATTTTAAATAGTAAAAGCAAATAATTATATACCCTAAATTACTGGAAAAAATATTTTCTTCAACCTAGATTGGTTTGGGAAGATTTCTGTTAACAAATAAAATTTATATATTGTAATTTAGGTCAAACCCATTTATCAGAGACTTTAAAATCCTTATAAGAAGGAACACTACCAATAATTTTTGAACTAGGTCCAGTTCGTTGAGATCTGTGCTTTTAAATTCGTATTTCTGCATCTGAAATTCTATTTTAAATAAGCACTTGTGCAGTATTTATAGTATAAAAGCACTATGTGTTTTCTATGTTTCTTATTATTGCCATTTCTACAACATTGATTGCAGCTGCATTAATGGAATATTTTCTGAGCCCAAATTTAATCTCAGTTTTACCACTGTAAGTACATCAACAAGAGATAAGAATTAATGAATCAGTATGCTCATAGACAGCACTGATTACGAGAGACACTATTCTTGGCCTCAGACAAAAAGAATTAATGTGTGTTTTGTTATGAAGATCATATTCCACAGATAGATGAATGCCTCACTGAAAGTTCAGTCTGGCGATGTGAGACAATAGTCCCAAGGACCAAATGGATTTTACTGCTTCTTTTGTAGAGCCATGGGGCAGAGGCTTCCTGAAAACAAGAAGCAAATCAGTAGAGAATGTTGGGATACCATGATGCTGTTACCAACCATTGCTTCGGAAAAAAACTGTCAGAAATGCCAACATATCTCAGCTGTAACCCACAGGACAGGAAAGCCACAAGCCTGCTTGAATTCCCACTTTGACACACAGTCACAGAAGTTCAGAACACTAAGGTGAATTATGGTTATTTCTAAATTATTTTAATGTAGTCATTTAATTTTATAATCACTAATGTAGTTAGTGGTGTAGTATAAATTATTAGGCAGAATATGTGAGGAGAAATTAACTCTATTTTTTATTTTACCTAATTAATTATAAATGTCTTTCACCTGCATTGCTTTATATGTGTTAATTTGTGTATCTGGGTAGTAGTTATGGTGTAACTATAAATGTATCAATGTACAACAAGGCACTTACAAACACATTACAACAACAGTATTTAACTGGCACGTCAAAACTATTGTTTTCTTGGAGCAAACTCTATAAATTTCACTGTGACAAGTAAGGCAGTGCAAGATCGATCTTTTTCCAGAAGTACAAATCAAAAGCAAGAAAAAAATCACTTAAGATTTAAGTGACATTTATGTTAATCTTATCCTCTTTGGTCCAGTTTGACAGTCTGCTGCTGTCCTACTAAATCAACATTAACTCTGGTTTATGGGCAGGAAGAAGAAAACTCTGCCTGAGACCTTATGTTGCTACCGAAACCAGATTTCTGTTTCTTGTAAGACAAGCAAATGCGAGTACCAAGATGGAGGAAAGTGAATAAAATTTTGGCTTCTCCCTCTCACTGCATCTTTTCCTCATCAGCCACTGCTGTAGAAACGAGTCCAACCCAATAATCTGACTGGACAGCCCAGTCCTGGCACATGTGGGCCAGTTTAGCTTGTGTGGATGGTCTGCATCAGCAGTGCCACTGACAGACATGAGCCAGTGACAGCTGACTGAACAAGATTGGAAGGTAAAAACACACAAAAAAACCCCAACAAAAATCAAGCCAAAGATGCCCGAACACATACCACCTGGGAGTTAAAAAAAACAAACAAACAACCAAAAAACCAAGAACACAAAAAAAATAAAAAGGAAGATATTAGAAAAGCAAAGACCATGGCTGTTAACAGGAGGCAGCCAAAGCCAGGAAGGGAATTTGCTTCTTTCAACTTCCCTCTCTGTGTCATTGCTGACTTCAGAGTATGGGAGATGAGAGTAAACTGGCAGCCAGGAAGCAAAGGGGGAACAGCAGGTGTGTGTGAGGGTGTGCTTCCAAGTCTCACCCATCGTTTCACTTAATCACATGCTTCAAGCTAACTGATTAATGAATCATAGAATGGTTTGGGCTGGAAGGGACCTTAAAGATCACCTCAATTCCAACCCCCTGCCATGGGCAGGGACACCTTCTACTAGAACAGGTTGCTCAGAGCCCCATCCAACCTGGTCTTAAATCAGGCCTGGAAACTGTACCTAAAAGAAATGGTGTTTGGCTCTATGGAAAATTATCCATAGAGCAGTTTGCTCTGGTCTACTTCTTCATAAAGCTTTTGAAAATCTAAAGCCATCCAAATGATGGAAGAGCACCATTTCTCTTGACTTTCAGAAGTAACTCAAGAGCCTCTTCCAGTCCCTACGGCAATCAAGAAAATGGCTTTTCAGCAGTGAATATGCGCTGATTGTTGCTCTACAATCTTTTGGAAGATGGTTTCAGCCTGCTCTCCTGCTAAGTCTGTGTCTGTAACACTGCATGGTGTGCAAATCATGGTCTTAAACTTTTTGCTGTTAAGAGGACAGCCACCTTTGAAAGGAAGCAAACTGCCAATCAAGCATGTTAAATAAGCACTATGTGATTATTAGCAATAATGCAGTCTTTTTGACTCCTGTGAGAGTGAAGGGCTGCTGAAGGGCTGGCAGACAGAGAAGATCTACAGACCAGCTAATTCTTGTTCTGCTGTTAACCTCCCTATTTCAGGGAAGAAGCACTTTCTCCTGCCATAGGTTGTGTGAGGGCAGCATGCCATGCCCAGGCAGCTACCTCCAGCACTGTCCCCAGAAGTCCCCAGCTCTCCAGGGCCAACTGGAAACACCAGCCTGTGAACAGCCAACAGCACAAGGGGTTTTGTTTCATTCTCGTGGGACCCCAGTGCCAGCCCAAAGAGCCAAGGTCCTGTACATGGCCCCTGTAATGGTAACGAAGCTTCCTAGTGCCAACACCAAGAGCCTTTTGGTCTGCTGGGGAGACCTTTCTTGGGGTGAAATGGAGGGAGTTCTGCTCCCATGCCTATTACTGAATTCTCCACAAAAACTGCAGGCAAGGATGCCAATTAACACTAATTGGGATTTTTTTTTTTTAATATGTGGACACGTGTCCATTAGGAACTTGATTGATAGACTGAGACAAGTGACTCATTTTGTTGCTGCCATAAAGTAACCATTGTACCATTTGGGGTTCTTCAAAAGGAAAATACAGCAATTCTCACCTGCTCCCATTAAAGCCAAAGAATTTTGCTACTAATTTAAGACAGAATTTTGTCTTGGGATTCTGAACACTTTACCTAGGGGTAAGTATTGCGTTGCCTTGCAGTGCTTTTATCCAGGAAGAGCACCTTGCTGGATAAATAATACAATCAGACATATTGCTACTGATCTTAGCAATCTTAGCAACTGTGCTTTCCTTGTAAACGGTCTTCAAGTTTTTTTTCTTGATGCACAATTTAAGAAGACCCAGTTCGAACTTTATGTCAGTACTGAAGCTGGCTTTCAATTTCTTTTAAAGTTTTCCTAAACACTTCTCAAACACCTATCATTGATTCATTATGAGCTGAAGACTAAAGGAGTTTATAAGCTTCTCTGGTGGGAAACCGCTTAGTTTGCTCACAGGAGGAAGCTGACAGCTCCATTATGGGCTTGTCAGAAATCAGCTGCATTTAAAAGAGGACACCAGCCCCTGGGTCTCCTGCTCAGCATGAGCCAGTGAAGGAACAAACGCAGAACAAAGGTGAGGGACCCCAAATGCAATTTTCAGCTGCTCACCCAGAGAAGTAGGTAGCCTGCCTAGGGCATCATTCTTACACAACTCTCTCGGCAGGGAAACAGATTCAGAAAAATGCTGCTCATTTGGCTTTTCTTTTCCTGACCCATGGTCCTAATGTGTGGATCATATGCTAAGGCAAGATCAGAGATGACAGATCAGTTTTGCTCTCAGATATAGTCAGGTAGATGGATAAATTCAGCTCAGTGAGTTTTGGCATTTAGGAGCAACAGCTGGAAAATTCCTTTTAGCACTTCCTTGACATAAATCAGTTGATAAACAGGAGGGATTTCTTTCAGGGCAATCAGCTGCACTAGTGTCCCTGATCAAGCCTGAGCTCTCCCCAGTGTGGATCACACAGACTAGCCTGCTTGAGAAAACTGTGGAGACAAATCTGGCCCTTGAATTTTCTTATATATTTTGGTCAGTAAAAGTGAGGCAAGGCTTTGGAAAAAAAACAAACCTTCTGCTTCTATAAGTCCCTTTTTGTCAACAGCTTGATTTCGACTGAAGTAAAATATTACGCACAGAAATCTAAGAAGTATTATTTGATTCTTGCTTAATACCATGCCATGAAGAAAGATTGAAATCTCATAAGAAAAGCAATGGAGTTTGGTGGACACAACACAAAGTCAAGAATGCTGTCAACAACATCCACTGAAATTAAGAAAAAGTCCAGAATCCAGGGTTAGTTTCTTCTTCCTGCCTTGATATCTCTCTTCAACAGAAAGGTTGCTAGTAGAAAACAAACTATATGCTAAATTTCCATAGGCATGCAGGCATGAGATGGTGCAGTAAATTTCTCCATGCTTTGCCTTATCTAACCCTGGCTGGATTCATGTTTACCAAGCCCTGGTGCCAGTGGCTTTCTGTAAGGGAAGATATAAGTGTTATCTCAGTGTTCCTCTTAGGAACCTGCTCATCGTTAAATCACCCAATGAGTCAAAGACTGTGATCTCGGTGACCTAAAATTATAAATATCTGCAAAAAATACCCCCCCCAATAATTACATTTACATCCTTGTAGCATCGTGTCCCTCTAATAGAGCATTGCTTTGCTGCGTGTGAAGGAAGAAAAATGTTGAGTGCTCAGTGGATTGCCTACAGATGAGGTTACCAAAGAAGGCATTTTTATTTCTCTAGTGCCTTAAAAAATCCCACCCATTTTTTCTTACATGTACTACCAGGTCAGTGACTATGTAACATCTATTATATGGTACTGTTGATGAATTTAAGAAATAATGTTGAGTGTACAGTTCTTGGAAAAACTCCGAATAGACATTCCTTACCATTTACACTGGCACTAGCTCTTTGATAGTTGCTGCTAACACTGTATTGTTGTTCTTAATTATGCAGTATGTAATCTTGCCAGAATGGTCTTTTGTTTCCTATAAGTGATTCATGCACACATTTATTGCACATGTAAGGATGCAGCACTTAAAGGTTGCTTGCGTCCTAAAATAGATGTTTTCCCGTCCTGGCTGGGTCCTAGTGCCTCCCAAAATAGCATCTCCTTTAGGCCTGGGCAGAGCTCACAGCTGCTGTGGGCAGGCTGGTGGGGCAGTAATCCCAATCCCAAACACTCACCCTCAGCCCCTTGGGGACAACAGTGCCACCAGCCAGCAGAAAGAGGGGCTCGTTGCTAGGTGATACCTGAGGAAACCTCTGCCTACAGTAGGTGAAGTGATCCCCAGTATCACCTAAATTTCAGAGAAACGCTCAGTTGGTCCAGGACAGATGCACGATTGCCAATATTTCACACTCACAAATAAAACCCTGCTGTGTTGGGTATGTGTTCAGTCATGGACTGGAAGTAGCTGTATTTTCCAAATTTTCCTCTGTTTTTAAATCAATAGGGGTAGTAAGTGAAAAATACATTGTGTTTCTGTCTCCCAGAGAGGACAGGCAGCTCCAGGGAGGGCAGGGCTCTGCTGGGTGCCCATGAGGATGGATGCTCCATGAGGAGAGCAGCCTGTTGCATGCAGTGATGAAGAAACTCCACTCTCATGGTAAAACTTTTCAGTATCTGGAGGGGCTGGAGATAAATTAAGCCAAAGGTGTGAATCCTGCTGAACTGAGCAAGACCCTTTGGCATTCAGTCTGCAAGCAGCGCACAGCCTTTGGGAAATGTTTTATGTGGCTCCCACCATGCACAAGGGATATCCAGCCAGCCTCGGGATGATGTCCAGCAGCATCCCTTGTCACAGGCAGAAGACCCCCAGCCATCAGCATTTTATCCCACATTTTTCGTGGTGTGCTTCTCCCAGGTGATGTGCTGTGTCTGCCCCTAAAGCAGCCACCTTCTTGCAGCCACAGCCACACATGTGCTTGAGTGCCAGCCTGGGACAGAAGAGCCCACGACTTGGGTAAGCCAGACTGCGGTCCAGGGGTAGTAGGCACCCTCTGGAAGCTACAAACCCTGATTTTTACTTTGGTATAAGAGTTACTCTGTTTTCCGTCTTCCTGAAATCTGTTCACACTGCCTATGAAGTATTTCAGTCGTCATGCCTAGGAAAGCCTTCAGACCTCTCCCTGCAACCAGGTCAGACATCAGGTGACTGGGTGCCTTCAAGGGATGGACACGTTTGAGGCAAACGTTCTGGTGAGACACAGCGGCTGCTGCAGACAGCTGGGCTGTGGTGTTATGGATTGTGGACTTCTGTGAAGTTTCTCTAATACTGTTTCTAAGAGCAATATCGCAGTTTTGCATTAACGACCTTACTGACAAGCTGAAGTGGCTCCCGTGGCATCACACACGGGACCAGAGCTGCATTACTGCTGAAATACCCAACCATCCAGTCAGCAGGGTGAAAGGCTACAGAGCTTTCAGGTTCTATTGAGAATTTTGGAATTATTTGAATTTTTAATTGTTGAGGGAATAAACCATCTTTTTATTCTGTGTTTGAAGAGGTGTTAAAGTATTTTGAAAAATACCAAATTAAAAATCCCATCAAAGTATCTTTCAGTGAAAGCTATTGCATTAGCTCTGCTTGCTTCATCCCACTGAACAAGACTTTAATAAAACACTCCCATTAAAAGTAAAAGCCATTTGCAATACATTTTAATCTCTTCAACATAAGATATCAATGGATGCTTTCTCCCTTAAAAAAACCCTCAAGCAAACAACAAGATTATTCCCCAAATCATTGTATGCATACTCTGATTTGCATAAACAAGAGCTGATTTTCAAAGAAAAAAACCCACTTTTTAGTGATTGTATAATTTCATGTACAGTCTGAGAATTCTTTTAAACTTTAGATAAAAATAATTCCCCAAAAAAGCCATTCTCATATAAAATATTCCAAAATGAAAGTGCAAACTTGCATAATTTTCCATGTAATTTAAACACAAGTTTATGAGCTCTCTTTCACCATCATTTCAATAATGTGATGAAGCACTGGTAATGCCACTGAGCTCGTGACTCAGAAATTCATAGTATTCGGTTGCTGAAAGGTGAGAGGTGTCTAAGATAACAAAGGATGTAAAACAACACTAACAGCACAGAAATAAAATAATTCTCACTGAGTTTTTAAATGGTATGGAGGCTATTTAGCTGCTAGCTATGAATTCACAGCCAGCCTCTTCATAAAATATTTTGTGTGTGATTCCAGTGAGACTCTTTATGTGCATAAAGATACTGTGAAGGACTGCAGGAAACCGAGGATTTGTCCTGAGTTTACCAGGGAACAGAAAGCCTAGCAAAGCAGCAGCTCAGAGGGAGAGGGATGCTCTCTAGAAACACAGCCAGGCACTAAACATTAGAGACAACGAATTAAGCCAAAGAAAGCCTTTAAGTAAGGGACAAAAGCCACTCTTCCTTGAATCTCTTAGTCATTGTGTCTAGAAAGAAGTGTTTAAATTAGTAGGTCAGATCTTACCAAACTGACCTGTCTTGGACTCTTCCCATATGATCCCTAACACTGACATCCCATCCCCCCCAGCTGCCCATGGAGGGATCCTGTGCCAGGAGATGGATGATTTCTTCTGCTCACCTTCAGCCCTACTTCCCAAGTTCCCAACTAGTCAGAAGGTGCTACTGAAATCAAGCCATATTATTCTTTCTATCAGATATTATTAGTCTCACCTCTCATTCAATTTTTCATGAAGAAACCATTCAGAAAAGTCATCATATCCCTTAAAACCCCCCCCCCCAAACTTACAACAGCTACAACGATCAGGCCAGCTTTTGAATTCTTTTTCTCCCAAAAAACAGTGTAAAGCCGTGCACTGGGGTCTGGCTGAGGGGTAGATAATTTTCTTCACAGCAGCCTACACAATGCTGTGTTGTGTATTTGTGCCCCAAACAGCGCTGATATCACACGAGAGCTTTGCCTATTGCTGACCAATGCCCAGCATTCATCAGAGTCACAGCATAAAGGCTTCCTCTGCTTCTGGCTCTGTCCCTGCAAGGGGCAGGCAGGAGGTGGGCAGGGGTTTGGGAGAGGACAGAGATGGACAGCTGACCCACAAAGAGATATTCCAGACCATGCAACACCACTCTTGGCAATAAAACTGCAAGGTGTGTTTTCCCAAGAAGATGTGACTTGACAAGTGTCATGGTGTTGGTCTGCTGATAGCGATGCAAATATAAGCACTTGCTTTTTTTTTTTTTAAATTCCACTTATTGCACTGCCTTCATCTCAACCCAAAAGTTTTCTCACTTTTTGTGCTTTTGATTCTCACCCCCATCCTATTGAGGGGGAATGAACAAGAAGCTGGGTTGGGGCTCACCTGCCAGGCAGAGTGAACCCACAACAGACCTTGATTCTCCAGGCTTAATCTAGGTACCCCAGCTGGGTCCCTAACCAGAAAAAACCTCTGTAATATAACAATTCTCTATCGTGTCTCCGTGGGACACAGTATTTTGTAGGAGGTACAACTTTCCTCTGAATTGGGTCTATTTTTCACCACAAAAAACATGGAAATTTCCATTTAGTAGTTGATTATACACTTAGGTAGACAAGTTGAAACTTAAAATATCAGTTCGAATAAGGACTGCATTTTTGCTCTTTAGTTTTATTTAATAATTTATTCTTACAATCATTTTATTTAATAATTTATTATTATAAAGTGCTTGTAGTAGGGTTTAACTACTACAATAGCTGCCAAAAGGGCAACACAATAGGGTACAAGGGATCCTGGCTGCTTTCAAGATGCATTAATGATAACTTCTTGACACCCTCCTGGTGAAGGGGCAGATGGGAGGAGACTTCCTTCTGAATCTCATCCTTGCAAATGAGGAAGGGCTGTTCAGGGATGAGAGGGCTGAAGGCAGTCCTGGTTGCAGTGACCATGAAATTGTGAAGTTGAGGGTCCTCATGGGAAGGAAAAGAACTAGCAGGATCACAACTCAGCAAACTTTGGCTCTTTCAGGTACCTACTTGGCAGAATCCCATGGGATATTTTCCTAGAGAGAGGAGAAAAATAAATAAATAAGAGTCCCAGGAGAGCTGACTGATTTTCAGCCTCCTTCAGCCTTAAGACCAGTCCAACTCAATGTGTGGAAAATTAAACAAAAGCTACAGGAGACATGCATAGATGAACAAGGAGCTCTTGAAGAAATTAAAATTTTAAAAAGAAGCCAGGACAGATGACCTAGGAGGAATTAAGCGACTCTGAGCATGCAGGAATGTGATCCTAAAATTGAATTTGCCAGCAGGTCAAGGGACGGGATCATTCCCTTTGGCTCAACAATGGCAGAACATATTTGGGGTGTTTGGTCCAGTTCTGGGCTCCCCAGGATGAGACACGGCCTTACTGATGTGAGTCTGGCAAAAGGCCACAAAGACAATTAAGGGACTGAAATATCTGTCATTAAGCCTGGAGGTGCTTAAGAGGAGTCTGGTTCTGGCACTGGGTGATGGGCTTTAGGGGTTACAGGGGCAGCGCTGGGTTGGTGGTTGGACTGGATGATCTTAAAGGTCTCTTCCAATTTTGATGATTCTCTGAGAAGCTGAGAGATCTGGAACTGTTCAGCTTGGAGAAGGCTTCAGGAAATCTGATCAATGTGTGTAAACAACACTCTTGTGAGGAAAAGGAATAAAGAAGGTGGAGCTGTGCTCAGTGATGTCCAGTGAAAGGACACAATGGGCAAAAACTGAAATACAGAAAAATCCATTTAACTATTCAGCAACTTAGTCTGACCATTTTGAGCAGGAGGTTGCACCAGACAGCCTCCAGAGAAACTTAAAATAATACAGGAATAATCAATCTGATAGGGAGCTTCATTAGCATGAACTAGAAATCAGTGTAATAACCAAGTGTGAGGAGAAGAAATGCAACAAAACAGATGAATTGAAAATAGAGAGAAAATCTCTAGAACACAATGACAGATTTCACACTCAGATCTCGGCTCCAGTCTTGTCTTGTTTTCTGCCTTTAATTAGCCTCTTAAAATGGAAAAGTGTTAACAAAAATTCCTCACCCTAGACTACCCCCTAGTTAGCAAGCGGTGCAAGAGCCCTCACTCCAGGCCTGTGCTTCAATTCAAACAAGAGAATTGGTCTTCCAGAACTTAAGAGCACAGTTTAACTGTTGATGACTCAGTGAACTAAATCACCTGTGTCAGACAAGACACACCACAGTAAAGGAGCTCCTAGAGATATTCTATATGGTATGGATTGTCGGGCCTGGCATTCCCCTGAAGTCTTCTAAATAGAAGATAGAAGCATCTGCCTGCTCATTTTGTTGATCTTCCCGCAAGTCTGGGGTGGGGGATTTTTTGTTTGGTTTGTTTTTTTTTTCCCCTCCAGGGTTCTGGCTGGGGAACTTGAGATTCTATGCTTCTTCTGAGGACATCTAACCTCAAACCAACTTGGCAATACTGCAACAGGCAAATCCCATTTAGGACTCAGGCATCAGGTACAGATACTCCCTAGGGAGGAAAAAAAGCATTATTCTAAATACCAGTGCTGTTCTCACATGAATTCAAAGGAAATCTTTTAAACACAGCCATTGGGATAATCCTATTGTTATTATGATTCAGAAATGGGATTAAAATCTTCATGCTGTCTATTTCAGAAGTCAAATAGAGCCACACATTTTCTTAGTTCTGGATCCAGCTACCATTAAAAAAAATTTAAAAATAGGACACTTAGGGGAACTTTCAGCCTGTTTTTGATTTGTGGCCTTACCTGGCAGTATAGAAGGAAAAAATACACTCGTCACTACATTTTGTTTCATTTCTACCCAACATATGTTTTGCAACCTCCCATTTCAAGACAAAGTCAAGCTTTAAGGCCTAACGCCTGCCTTTGTCTGTACAGTTGCTAATACCCAGAAGATGCTGCAACTTATCAGCTACGGAGCCACACTTGCAACCCCACAGTCCTGCCCAGAGATGTATTCTAGAAGAGCATTTCCTCAAAACGTCTGTAACTCAGTTCAAAACTGAGATTAATTCTATTAATTTACCTTTTCATTTTTCTCCAGACTATTAAATCCGCCAATTAACCCACCACCTAGAGGGGCGTTGCTCCCCTCCTGGCTGAATTAGGCCATTGCGTGAGAAGGCTCCGGCACAGAAATCCACGTCCTCTGCAAAACGGACAGCCCGGAGGTTTAAGAGATTATACTGGATGAGTCAGTACAAGATTTACTTCTGGCCGACTGTTCCAGTAAATAATAATAATGCTTGCTCCAGACAAAACCATCCAGAAAGCGGCACCTAACCTCCATTTCTTATCCTCCTCCCAGTGACAGCCCCTAGCAAGCAAAATGCCACCAGGCATAGCTGCCAAGGGCTGGTAAATACCAGGATTTATAAACAGCGGTGAGAGCGAGCTGTAATGAGATCAATGTCGAGGATTGCAGTAAATGGCCTAAAAAGCAATTTTTAAATGGGATTTCCTGCAACAAAGGCCAGCTCCCTACAACCTTTTCCAATAATACGAGGTGAAAAGAATTGGATTTGAATTATAATACCCGATACTAAGGCGAGGACAGACAGCTTTTTACTCTCCATACAGGCAACTGCTCAGGCGATTTGTTAATCTCTCATCGGGAAACAAAATCTTAAAATAAATCTATACAGGTACATCCATCCCCAAATTACTGTACCAGAAGAATTCGTCATTGTACAATTGAAAGGGGATGAATGATCCTGTCATTATTTGCAGTTGTTACATGGAATATTAGACGGAACAGATTAAATGAGAGCAAGCAGCAAGCACAGCCATGTTTGCTTCCCTTTCCCGATTCCATTTCGGATGTAATTCTCAAAAAAGAAAAAAAAAAAGAAAAAAAAAATCACCGAACCACAAAGCTAATAAACTTTGTGAAAGTTATCTGAAATCGATGTTTTTCGTTCAAACATTTCAAGGCACTAAAACCTCCCTGCTGCGGCTTAGGCAAAAGATTTCTTACCTGGGAAAAGCCCCTTCATTTCTCAGGGCCGCTTTCTTCCCTCCTCCTGCAAACCCACTCTTACAGCCAAATCTCTGATACTTTATGGAAAGAGCAGGAGCTGGGGCCCGGAGGCACCGGCTCCGCCTGCGCGCAGCCCGGCACACCGAGAAGCAGCGCTGAGCGCAGCCCGCCCGGCTCCGCACAAACCCGGGCACCTTCCCACGGCACAGGAAAGCCACGAACAGCCCTGGGCTCTGAGCTGCCTCCTCTCCACCCGGTGCAGGCTGCCCCGGAGCAGCCCAGCTCCCTTGCGCTCTATTTTCAGAGCTGCTGCCTCCTCGCTGCGCGTCTCTGCACAGAACGCAGCCGCCGCTTTGCCCCGTCTTTTTACAATTAGATCCGTGCTAAAACCAAAATACAAACTATTTCAGATTTTTTTTTTCCCCCCCACCCCGTTTAGGAGAGAGCGTTTCAGAGAGAAAGCGCCTCTTTAGGTACATCTGGACGTGATTTTCCAGCGCCGCGTTCCCATGAGCCTGTAGTTAAAAATAAATCAAAGACAGGGAACTCGGAGAAGGGAGTTTTCGTATTTCGCCGCTGCCCAGGAGGTTTGCTGGTCGTTAAACTGAATTTATAACACTTGGGAATTTCTTTCCACGTGGGGGCTATTAGCGAGGTATTTAAGAGCTATTAGCGCGGGGTTCGTGATTGTTAATATTGATGCCTATTTAAAGTTACATGTGACTTGACAAACTTGAATTATTAGCCCGCTTTCTGTAAAAAGGGAAAGGTGGCCCTAGGAAAAAATTAGCACACCTTGCTGCGGAGCTTCTTAGTGCTGGGATGCTGCCCGATGGTTATTTGGAAGTGTATATCCTTGTAGAACCTTAATTCCACCCATTTGGGGATTTTTTTTTTTTCTTTTAAGAAGATCTAGTGTTTGAATTGTACCGACCGGTAGAAAAATTCCAGGACGGTTATGACGTGGGACTTAGCACCGCTGCCTACAGTACACCTGAATGTTATCTGGAAAGTGAAGTAATCACAAAGGCAAAACCAGAAGCGACAATTGTCTTTTTGACCTGGGTCCCTTTTTGCCTTTAGCTCTTATCCACCGCCCTCACTGGGATGGGCGTGTGTGTGCGGTGTTTGCTTGGTTTTACTTTTTGTCTTCTTCGAACATCCGAGCGGCATTTCCCCAAACGCTGCGGGGAGTTTGCAGCCGCCGGCGGGGCTGGGGCGACCCGGCTGTCTCTGCCATGACGGCACATCTTGTGGCACGGCCGGGGCTGGGGTGACTCGACAAAAAGTCCTATTTTGCCCACCTACAAACAGCAGCCACTTTCCCTGCCGACCTCCGCGAGGATCAGGGCTTCCTAGAGGTGACTCCCGCAGGCCTGTCCGGACTGTCCTGACCGTGAAGGTCAGCGGGTGTCCCTTCGTCCTGTCCCCCGCGAAGGGGACACAGGTCGGCCTGAATCTCTGCTGGTCGCCTCCCTGGGTGCTCTCGGTGAGCACGCACGGCACTGGCCGAAGGGACGGCCCCTTGTCAGTGACCGAGAGAAAGAAGGGAACGACATGGCTTCATCCCCGGAAAACAGACGGGAACGCTGGGTTAGCCAGGTTGCAAAGTGGAAGCGTTGGAGTGCTGCAAGGGGCAGGGCTGGGCAGCAGCTCCCCTTCCCCCCCGCGGCAGGGAGAGAAGCCGCCCCTCTGCCCCATCCCTCCCTCCGAGCCGCCCGCTTGAGGCTGAACAGAGTAGATGGGGCAGAAAGGGGGGTTGGAAGGGAACACATTTGCTCATTAAAAAAGCTTCAAATGTGACAGAAGTCTGTCAACCCGTTGATCCAAGCCCTCTGTTCTTCTAGGGGAAAGAGGGGTCTTCCACCCCCGAGTTCATCCAGGGATTCCCGCAGGTGACCCCGGCTGGGGCGGGGGTGGCTCGGCAGGGCTTCAGGAGCGGCCCCGGGCGAAGCAGCCCAGGCGCTGCGGGCAGAGGAGCCCCGGCCTCCTCCGCTCTCGCTGCGCGGCGTTCCCCTCCGCTGCCGTGGGCCGCGGCCGGGAGGGGAGGGGAAGGGAAGGGAGGGGAGGGGAGGGCACCGCGGCACTTGGCGGCGGCAGGAGGGGAGAGGGCAGCGGGGCAGACACAGGGCGATGCACAGGCAAGCTAACAAGAAGGCACACGCAGGGCTCGGGTGGGGTTGCCGGCTGGACCCCAGCTTGCCGCAGGCTGCCACGGCCGCCGAGGCTGCGGCTCTAGGGCTCGCCCGCAGCTCTGGGAACGATGCGGGAGCGAGGGATGCTGCGGAGCCGCCGGGAACTCCGGGTTCTTGCCGCGACCTGGGGAAGGCGCAGCCCTGACAACTAATCCATCCATGCCCATTAGGAAAGGCTTCCAGGAAGCGGTGTGAATCGTCCTGCTTCTCCTTTCACATCCAAACAGCAGAGCTAATGAGAATAAAAGATTGCAAACTAGCATGACGTTGTTGGTACTAAATCAACAAAGTAAACCTTTCCAACGTTCCTTTCAAGGGACCATGCTCAGATCTGCATCTCCTCCACTCCCCCCCAAAAAAACCCCAACTCCACCAACAAGCTCTCCCCAAACCAAAACACCCCAATCAGACCTAGATTTCAAAGGTGCCCAGGGACGAGCGGGCTCTCACGGAGGTATGTTTGTGTTGCATGTCAGCGCTACAAATGGTTTCACACACACACAGATGTGAGGAGAAGCTGGCGAAGTCCCACTCGGCTTCACGGAGAAGCTTC
The DNA here is from genome assembly GCA_013398955.1 of Callaeas wilsoni. Classification (NCBI taxonomy): domain Eukaryota; kingdom Metazoa; phylum Chordata; class Aves; order Passeriformes; family Callaeidae; genus Callaeas; species Callaeas wilsoni. The sequence continues at coordinate 32,462 of VWPU01008810.1, forward strand.
AGTCACCCCCGCAGACCCGCGCTCGACCCGCGGCTTGCGCTTGAGAGCCCAGGGAAGAGTAACAGCATCTCTGCTGCTGTGTCAAATGTCACCACAAGCCCTGTGATCACCTGCCTATTCTTTTTCGCCTAAGATAAAGGGACTATTTAATTTAGTATTTCTAATTATATTCTTTGTCTCAATTCCTTAATTTTTCATTTCATTTCTTTCCTTCTTTCTTTCTTCCTTCCTTCCTTTTTCTGTTTCTCTCTTCTTTCCTTCCTCTCTCCTTTCCTTTCTCCCTTCCACTCTTTCATCCTCTTGCTCATTCTTTCGTTCTTTCCAGTCTTTGGCTCTGGCTTGAAGGAGATCTGATGTGATTAAACTCACAGGGCGTTGGAGGGCAGAGGTAAATTAAGCCAAAGCGACAGAAAAGATGAAAGAGGCTTGCTCGACTCGAGTGCCCGAGGACAGTTACCCTCCGCCTTCCTCCCCTGGGTCACGCAAGCTCCCCGCCGCCTTCCCCGAGGCCTTTCTGCCCATCCTGCCCCGGAGCCGCTTCTTCCGATGATACCAAAAAGGATATTTTTGTCCTTTCTTTTTACCTGTAGCCCCCCCGGGGGGCATGGAGAAACGCGCCCGGCCCAGAGCTCTGCCCGCACCGGCCCTGCCCACACCTCCGACAAGAGGGGAAACCTCGGGGAGGTGATGGGATGCAGAGACGGAGGGAAGGGTCAGACTCGCGGGGGCTTCCCGGCCGATGAAGCCCCGCACAGGAGGTGTCCGCCCGCACAAAGCTCTGGCGGCGGTCCCGGTGCTGCCGCTGCCTCGGGACACCGGGATCCGCCACGGCGCTCTGCGCTCCCAGGTGGGAAGAGGCGGCCCGAGGCTCTGCCGGGGCCCCCCGCCTCAAAAACAGAGGAGAAAGGAAGGAAGAGAGGGTCCCGATGCCTACGCTCCACTGCAGTGCAGACAGCCCTTATACACAGTCTGTACCTTGTATTTTTCTTAGCGCAAAAAGTAGCGATAATAATAGTAAAACCCCACAAACAAACAAAAAGAGCAGAGACCTACTGCAATTTAAAATTCCTTCTTGCAGGGCAAGGAAAAAATGTCTGTGCTTTTCTGTTCAACAGGAGCTTTTAAACGTTAAAGACGTTCAGGACCACATTAAAGATATCTCGACATTCAGCGATGGAAGGAGACAACAAAATCCGATTGTAAATATTGGCAGGTCCCTCTTTATCTTTTGGGAAATCAAAGAAAAATAAAATCCAGAGACCAACGAAAAGAACTGAAAATCCTGAGCTGCGAAAACCTCAGATATAAATAATTTTCAGGGTATTTGCATGGCAATGAGTCGTGTAAACAGATGCGCAGCCACTTTGAGAGATAGGCAGTTTAAAAATAGCCCACGCTCTGCTTATATCTCTAAAATAATGTGTAAAGTGCATCTTGAATTTTATTTATAACTGTAACTAAGTCAAGCTATCGAAATGGGAGAACAGAGTTAACCAAAGATGTTGGGATGCAGGAGATCTAACATCAGCCCGAGGCGAAATACATAAAAACCGCCGTGCAACGAAATACTGCGGAGATTTATAGGATTAAAAATACAATAAAAAACAAAGTACACAGTTACTTCCCATCTTAACGATGATGCCCTTTAAGTGAGGAGAGATTGCATTTGGAGTGATCAGTTCCGTGTCAAAAAACCTCTTTCCGAATGTTGTGGAGAAATTTGTATCATGTCTTAAATGTGATTTAAAATGAGACGTGCTTTTTTTCGGAAAGTAAACCATGCAATCTTTATTTTATTACAGTTGGAGAGACTCAAACAAGTAAATACAAAACAGGGTAATTCTTTAAACGCGAAAATAAGTGAAATCAAGTGCGGCCAGGTGTGGGGTTGTTCGTGCGTTGATTTACTTCTCTGATGGACCTTTTCACCGGAGAATTATCTACAGGAAAAAAAAAATCAGGTGGATTTTTCGCTGTGAGAGAAGGTCTTGGGCAAAATACACAGAGTTCTACTGCCGGGCCCTCACCCCTCCCCAAATACAGGGCTTTTCTGGCAAGAGAACCACGAGTGATTTGCAGAGCACCCGCAAATCGCTCCCGGTGACTAATCCCTCCTTGCCCGAGTCCGCCTAATTTGTAAATAAGTTTCAGGGCCGCTTTTCACAGAACCCAGTTGAGCAGGTAATTTGTTGTTAGTGTTTGTTTAAATGTTGTGAACCATGCACTCAAAAATAGGAAAACTATACACAAAAGAGGCAAACATGGGAACACAACTGGAAATTACTGAGTTATAAAAACGTCAAAGAAGAGCAATTTGCAAAGAGGCATCAGTAATTGTCTCCTACATTAACGGAAATGATTTGCCAAGCCCAACACTTTTGTTCTCCCCAGGATGGACGGGCGCTTTGCCATGGACCTCAATGAACTGGATCAGGACCTTTTCATCAGGCTCTCAGCCTAGGGGGTTGCTCAGGAACCGATGCTGGATCCTGCTCTGCAAACCTGCAGTCCTGAAGTGGGTTTTCAAGGGGAATTGGGCGGATTTATCGTAGTCTGCCTGGGCGAGAAGGAGGCATATCCCTCTGAGCCTCAGCTTTGAGGGCATCTCCCAAGGATTCGAGGAAAGCAGCCGCAGCTGTCAATAGGAGTGCCGAGTGAAAAGCACAGATTGATGGGATGTTCTCCAGCAGGCCTGGGAGTGACACACTGTGGCCCTACTCATGCCACCATATGGTGATGTGCTGTGGTCAGTCTGAGATGCCTGGAAGAGCCACACTTCCCCCCAGCCCAGGGAGGCTTAAACAAGTCCATCCCCTGCTGTGCAGCTCTGTCATCTCCCTCAAAGTCACATTTCATAAATGAACTCTCATCATAGAGCCAGTCTGGCTTCTCATTCTGTTAAGACCCCATTTCCCTGCTGGAACACGGGGAGAAATATTTTGCCTCAAGTTCAGCCAGGCAGAAATGAACCTTGCACTGACCGACTGTAGTTCTGTGGGGTTATGTTTTGCCGCTTACCTTATTCTGCCTTATTTAGGACACCCCAAACTTTGAAACAGATGTGCAAAGAGACAAGCTCAAATTCAGAGCTTCAGATTCCTCCTGCCTGAACCTGCTCCTCTATCTGCAGGGGCTTTTTCTCCAAAAAAACTTTTCTTGCATACATACGGTCAAAAAAGAAATCGAAGTGACTGCCCAAAGCTAGAGGCTGACACGGAGGGATGACTGCAGGTGCCAGGGCTGTAACCTGCTGTATTTGTGTATTAAGCCAGTGTATGTTCAGAGCTGGTTTCTAACTGTTCACATTTAAATCTGCAGGGCTCTGCCCAGGCCCTTATTTGTATTTTGAGAGGGAATATTTTTGCACAGACTGACTCAGTAAAGTGTATCTGGTGTTAGGGCTGCCAGAAAGGTTTTAACTCAGATTCGCTCACTATCCAGGGAAGCATAAAAGCAACATCCACGGTACAACATTGCACTGCAGAAAAAACACTTTGTGAGTTTCAAAGCATTATGCTCGCTTAAAAACACAGCTACTGGTGTAACATGTGAGAGCCGCAATAAAACCTGCAGATTGCACTGAAGCCAGGATTTTACTGAAGGCTCTGCTTGTGATTTTGTTGCTAAAGAAGTACCAACCACTCGTAACGAACCTGCAGCAGAATATAACACAGTTCCAAGCACATTACTTTCTTAAAAGAATGTTCATTTATTTTTGCAATAAAAAAAAGTAAAATAAACTTCCAAATTCCAGACATGAAATTTTCTAATTAACAGATTAGGATCTCATATACTAACCAACTAAAAATCATATTATTCTATTAATTTCAGGTGGAAATTCCTTCCTTCCCTCTACCGTTTACCTCACAGTGGATAATTTTTTTTAACTTAAAAGCAAAAGGAATATTTTGCACTTATCCTACAAAGGATTTTTTTGTTAAGCTGATTTCTCGTATCCCATGAACAGTATTAGGCAACAAGATAATATGGATTTTCCTTGCTGAGACCTATAAGATAGGATTAAATAACTGCTCAGGGCCTGATCCTGTCCTGCATTTTTCCGACTGTTATGCCTGGTACTGAGGAGCCGAGAGGCCAGCGAGCCCCCATGGAGCAAATTCCAGCTCAGAGTCTCCGAGAAACAGCCACTTTGCAGGCCTCCCTACGGCGAGCATCACTCAGCTGCCTCGGCCAAGCAGGGTGCCAGAACCCAAACTTCACCTGGAAACACCAATATTGTTCAGAGCTCTGCTTAGAAGAAAAGTGACATTAATTTGCTCCGATACGTGCTGTTCTTTTGCTTAGGGAATTCATGGAAATCTGGATTTTGACATCCTTCACATACGCTGCCCTTTGCCTTCAAGCCTTTCAACAGTGCCAGCGGGATGGTCTGAAGAAAATCCCAGCACACAAACAGGCTCGCTATTCATATCATACGGACAAAATCCAGAATTGGGCTGGCAATTTTCAGGTTTGGCTTTTGATATTTAGCAAGTCAACCTTAGACAGGATCCCAAGCACATTAGGGCAGGATTAGGTGTTAGTGGGGCTGGCTGAGGCAGGGGGGAAGCTGACCTCGGCTGCTGTGCAGATGCTTTAAGAAGAAGGAACCCCAGGCGGAATGGATATGGAAATTAAGTTTGCCTGACATTTCCCATTTTTAGACACCGCTGTGACCCAATGCTTAGAACTTTGGTCTGAATCTTACTTGACACAAAGGGAAAGGAATATTTTTGGCAAGGAAAAGAGAATGTGTTGGATATTTTTATAAAGGGTGCGGATTACTGCAAATGATTGCTGCAATGAAGTAATTGCATTTTTTGGGCAGATCCTGCAGCTGTGATATAGCTCCCAGAAATATTTCAGAAATTCCAACAATAAATATTCCAAGAATAATTTGCAAAATAATTTAAAGCTATCACTACCAGCCCTACTAGGAGCCCTGTTTGCATCTGATTGGCAGCAGTCAGGAGCTGTCACTCTGAAAAACATTCAACAGGTAAGACAAGAAAATGTGCAAAAAAATTATTCTGAAAACTTTCTGAATAACAAAATAATTCTCTTTGAACCACAACGTAATTGTATGTCAAAGTTTTGTAAGGAAGCAAAGCATGTAAAGGGATTTAGATCTCATTTATACGCAATGTCTGTCTTAACTCCTTTAGATAACTTTGAATATTGTGCTTTAAATCTCGATCAGCCAAACACATCAATAAGGAAACGTCCCTAATTTGAGGAAATATTTCCAGTTCTATAAAATTTGCTATTGATTTATGAAGACAGGATTTAATCCTTCCTCATGTGTTTCTATTTATAGTTTCAGATGGTTACTGAGTGTGTGATGCATTTAATGTACTGACTGTGTTAGGTACTTTCAACAATCTTCTGTTTCTATGAAAATACAACCAAATACAGTTTTTAAAAGTTCTAGGTGAATTTAAACCCTTTTTAAAAAGAAAATTTCATTATCTCTTGCTGGTTTTTAATAAGTGGAGCGAAAAAATTGGAATATACGTGTGTGAGAGACTGAGTAGGAAGTAAGCAGTTATGCTCTGCAGATTGTGTGCTCAATAGGATTTTATTTACACAGAGTTGTTTAAATTTGGACTTGTAATTTGTACTCGCTGATTGGCTTAACTGATAAATCCACTTGTTTGCCCCTTTTCTTTTTTTTTTCCATATTTTTTGAGATAGCCAATAGTTCCTTCTTTCACTAGATTTATCAAGGTTCCTTCTTTGATCTACCAGTTTGCCCTATAGTCACAGCAACTGAATCCAGCTGACAAAAGGAATTTCAATAACATCAAGAGATTTTTAGGAGTTTTGCTACTCTTGTCATAATCCTCTCTCACAACCAGAAGCATCTCCTGATGAGTCAGAACATGTCATGCCTCCTACCTTGTCTCCTGATCAGGAGTAAATATGCACATGCTGCTGCCCTTCGGTTTGAGCCTGGCCATCTGCAGTGACAGAGCTGTATCTGCTAGGTGCCTCTACAGGCTGCCCTAGGTCTCCATGGCAATCTATGACTTCCCTTTACATGAAACTCGGACATTTTAATCTGTAGAAGGTCGACACAAGGTAGTTATTAGGTGCTAGAAACAAACTGGGATGCGCTAAATGTTTTCTCTCATAATAATGTGAAACTTCTGTTTGTTTTTAAATAAATAATATGTCTGTGAAACATGGCTCCTGAATGTGTTTTCAGAGGTACTTCTGCTTTGTTGTTTAGCATATCCTTAATTTTATTGTCTAAAGATTTTCCTTCCCACTGTTAATTTGCAGCTCTAAAGACTCCAGCTGAGACTGTAAGTTCTTCCTGATTTAGCACCATCCTTGCTGACAAAGTCTCAAAACTAAAAAGTGCAACCCAGAGCTCTGAGCTGGGTGACTCAACTTTCCTGTACAACACCTCCAGCTATGTCTTCATCTCGCCCAGTGCTAGGGTGTCTCTTCTGCTTGTAAACTACTCACAGTATTTCCAAGGTACTTTCTGAAATATACTTGTATAAAGCTCAGCAAGTATACCTGAGTTTGTGAAATGAAGGGACCAGGAGGTTCTGGTTCTCTAACCTGTCCTCATGTGAGAGTCATTCTGAATAGCGAAAGGTCTGTCTTGAACTTTCATGTATCTTGTTGAGTAAATCTTTCCCGAGGCAAGGAGTGTGTATGCACCATGGGTTTATTAAAGTGGCATCATTCTGTGTATAGGTTCCTCCTCCTTCCTAACACCCTATTTTTCTTCTTGACTACAGTGGAACACTGAAAAGGTTCTTTCAAAGATTTATGCAAAGTGAATCATGGTTCTTTGCAGATGGTGATAGCTGGGTGAGAGTCCAGCACTGTGTACATGCAGATACTCCTTTATTTATGCATGTGTATATACAAACAGACTTTCATTATTGGCTATGTGCAATTGGCTTTTTATTCTCTAGTTTTGAATTTGCTGTCTTTTGTCCATTTTGTATCAAAAGATAGTTCTGAAAGCTTTCATAGATGGTTTTAATTCTGACTGCTCCAGACAATTTTGTATCATTAAAGAACCCCGCTACCTCACTACTCACCTTTTTCCAGACCATTCACAAATATGTTGAACATCTGGATGCCTGCAGGACTTCATCAGCAATTACCTTCCACCATTTATCACTACTTTTTGTTACAAATCTTTTGAGCAGTTATTAATCCACAGAAGGATCTTCCCTCTTATCTCATTAAATCCTATCTGCTTTAAATGATTCTGATAACTGACCTCATCAAAAGCTTTTTAGAAATCTAAGAACATTACATCAAGTATGTGACCTTTATCCACAGGCATATTTTCTGCTTTGAAGAACTTTATTACACTAAGAGACATAACTTCTCTCTATGAAAGCCATTTCAACTCTATTTCTACCAATGCTTGAGACAGAAGTCAGACATGCTAATCGCTGGTTCTCCAGACATGCAACAGATCCTTTAGAATCCAGGTGTCACATGAACCCCTCTCCCTTCCTCTGATCATGAGGCTGATTTTAGTAACTTATCTAGGAGTTTAAAAATCTACATTTGTTGGGGACTTCTTGGAGAACACTGTCTATCCTGGAGATTCGTCACAATTTATTGTATTGACCCATTCTGTAATTTCCTCTGGTGCTGGGAAGAACCTACAGCTTATGGTTAGGAATTCATATGTAAGGGAAGAAATGTGGTTTGAATTTCCTCAAGCAGCTGAAGGAATGGGATGTGGATCTCTTTCTTCCAGCATGGGAGCCTTGAGCCCTGTTAATTACTGATGTGTGTACACAACATCTTGTGTTCTGCTGATTCTTACTAGATTAAACACTTTTTGAGGTGAATAGGCTGAGGAATGGCCATTTTACAGTTTTGGCGTAAGCTGAACATCCTGTGAAGGCTGAGATGAATCTGACTCAGCATGGATACAGAAGCTCAGCTGTTTAAGGACTTGGATGTTAAGAGTGAAGTGTCTGTAGAATTTAGGAGCTGTACACTCCAGTTCTACTTGTGTCATCTGCATATCTGCCATTTTATTTCTATACCTACAGTAAGCAAAGAGGAGTGAACTTATTAATTGCAAAGACTTTTTTTTTTTTAAGTAAAAATATCATTCTTGTGAGGATGTGTTTTGGTAAAGCCCATGAGAGTGGAGTAATGAAATTCTCATCATTAATGTACTACTCAAACAGAACTTCTACTTGGAACTTTACTGTTACAGAAACATATCAGTCACTCATTTCTGCAGGTTTTCATGCCAGACTCTGGTTGAAATCTGGCCCTTGGATTTACAGTGCTTCATTACCTTGTGTAAATAAAAGGAGCAGAACATCCTGGCTTTGAGTGATGGAGCAGTGTCCAGATGTTGTGGATTATGTAAAGGAAACACAGTCATTGTCAGACTGGGCAAACAGCAACATCCAAAATGTTTTCAGTAAACCAATAAAAGGTGAAGAAATAGAACAGGTACCCCCAGCTCTGGAGCTGCAAAACAATATCTACACTACAGCACGGTACATACTAAAATCAAATCCCATGCATCTCTTAAATGGACTTTTCCTATAATTCCTGTCTATATGTAATCAGGCATTCAGGCAAAGGACTTTTTTTTTTCCTTAAATGTTTTATTTGACTTCTAGGGAAGCAATATTCAAGGTTATATCCAGAAACTCCACACTCAGGATACAAGTTGTTTAAGCAAATAGAAGTCACAGCGTGACCTGCAATTTTATTTAAGAGGCACTGTGGCCCAGCGTGTACGAAGCAGCCAGACGGTGGATCCCGCTGGGACCCTGCAGAGTGACACGCCTGCCTGCTGCACAATTCCCATTTTGCTCTCTACTTTTTTCAGCCCAATGCAGATGGACAACCTCTGCATTTTGCAAGTGTGCAAATGGTTGCAGACCACTGAAGGTGACATTGTCAAATGTATTATTTCACTCTTGATCTTAATGTACATGTAAGAGTGTCTCTTTACATGTATGCTTTAAAGAGCTTAATCTAAGAGGCAGCTCGTAACAACAGCTTTCATGGTCTCTTGCTACTACTGTTTTGTAGTTTTACTAACCATGATCAGCGTAATGATCTGATAAGACAGTATTATATTTTGTAATATAGAATCAGGACATATTTGCAGTAATGGATATTAATATCAAAAGATTGTGACCCAGGTTTTCAAAAGCAGCCAGCATCATTTACCATCACCTAAATTCTACTTGGTTTCCTCAGGATCTAAAATATCATTTCTCTCATAACAACCTTTGCAGATTTTTCCTCTGCCCTCCAAGCCTGAATGACTGACCTTTTCCCATGGAGCACTGAAGCGGGGAAAATTACTTCATGTCATCCAACTCATGAAGTTCACAATAGCCCATGTAAGCAGAGTTTTTCAGAGCGTTATGACTCAACCCAGGGAAAGGTGACATCAGGGGATGAGGTGAGGATGTTGACAGAGGAAAGAGAAGTGCTATGACTAGTAGCAGGACTTTTATTGCCATCACAATAAATCCTGCTCAGACAAAATACAAACTCCATAACTGCAGATGTTCGTGTCTTAATCTCGAAACCTACGGGGAAGGAATCTAGCTGGTACTTCACACATGTGGTGAAGTTTCAACGGTTGCTAAAAAACATGGGGAGTCTCAAAGTGTCAACACTTCACAGCTTCCTTTCTGAGCAGAATGAATCACATGCTGGGTGGATTTACCTTGCAGTGAATTGATCGATGATGTAGAGAGATAGGAGAGACCCAAAGCAAGAACAAAAGCAAGTGAAGGCCTGAAAACCTGAGGAGAAGAATGGAAGAGGCAATGTGGTATGTTTGCCAAGGAAAAGAAAATATTACTGCTTTAAAAGATGGAGTCAGACTAAAATTGCAGTGTAATACAGGGCAGTGAGCTGTGGAGAGGGGCAGGAAAATGCTCGTGTGACTGTGGAACTCCCTGAACTCTTGCTGCATTCTCCACTGTGGTGTAAGGTGTGTGCAGACAGGTAACTGTGCAGAAAACCAGGTGGATATTTGTGAAAATGGTGTATTGATGTTTCTTCTTAGATCAGTAGGGCTTTCACTCCATGCAGCACAAAAAACATAGAAATCCATGTGTAAAGAAAGATCTTTGTTCATCTCCTGTCCTAAACCAGAGGCAGACTTTCTATAATGTTTTTTCATGAGTAAGTAATATTCTGGGGAACAAAAGGACTCCGAAGATACTTATAAAAAGCCCCTTCTGTTTTGCATATGTGGCTTAATTTCAATTTGACACACTGTAAAATACAGATCATGATAGAATACTGGAAATGCCACCTCAAATTTTTTAGTAATTAGTGGAAATCTAATTTCTAACTGCATGCAAATCCCTGAAACTACTGCTCATGCACTGGTGTTAGCATTAGTCTGTTTGTGTGCTATGGAGAAAGGTGGAAGATATTTTTTTTTGCATGATTCTAGAAAGGTAGAACCAGCTCAACACTCACAGGTAATGGGGAAACAAGCTGGAGGAAAAAAAAAAGAGAAAGAAAAAAAGACAGAAATACACAGAGACATGAACAAAGATTGATATTGGTAACTAAACAGTCTGATTTTGAAGTGGTGAGCCACCAGTAAAGTTAGGAACACCACTGCATGATCTGCAGTGTTTTAGACTAGGGCAGAAAATATTGATTTAGCCTAAAGAATGTTAAAGGCAGAAGGCACGAAGTTCCTGAAAAGACAACCTGTCTGTTCCTCTCCAAATCTTGCCCTACAAGTCTTAACATTTGTTATCTTTTATTTCCCCCCCCCCAAATAAATCTTGACCTTGCTGCATTCCAGGGACTCTTAGTGATGGATTAAGGGCAAGTTTAGCTGTGACCAATCTGTTATAGCTGAACTCCAGAGTCATCTGCAGTCTTCTGACTAGTGTGAATTGATGCTTGCCAAATGTCTCTCTCTGTAACTTGTATTTGCTCCACACTAGATTTGTTTCTTATACTTCAGGAAAGAGGATTTTTTTTTCCTGTGAACACTTAATTTTCCTAAACAGCTTCAGAATTTTTACTGACTAAAATTACAGGAAGAAAAACAGTAGGATTTTTTCTCCTCTCTCTCTCTTTCTCTTTTCTTTTTAACAGTTTTTGCAACGAGGATTTTATTTTCAACTCATTTAATCTGGCTTGCATGTTGAAACACAAATTTAATCCACTTTGCCTCCACCATTCTCCTAAGCAGAAGTAAACTACAATTTTGATGAGCTAGAAAACTCCTATAAATTTGCAGAAGATTTATGGATTTATGGTCATATAATCATTTGAAGAGAGAAATTGCATGCTGGGTTAGTTTCCTAATCCCAAGGTGTTTTTCTCCCACACAGATCCAGGAACTTTGTGAGCTTGAGAGGAAACCAGTCGGATTCCCGTGTGTCAGTGCTCTGATGTAGGTGCATTTTTCCCCAGGAAACAGAAACAGAATTCCTGGCTAGTCAGTGTGTGTGTTTATGGGAAAAAAAAGACCCTTCAATATCTTCAATTACCACTTATAAACACTGAAGACCATTCAGTTTTCCTTACAAAACCAGACTTCCACAAATTTTAGCACAGTGCCGATGACCAGCCTTACTTTCAGCAAAGCTTAGGAAAGCAGCAGACTTGGGATCAGGCTCAATATTTCTTGTGGAATGGCATAAAACACACTATATTCTGTGCCTTAATATAGGTGAAATAAAAAAGAGGTTAACATTTATTAAAACTCAAATGCAACGGATTCTCCAGCCCTTACAGGGATGAAAATGTGTGTTTTCACATTTTTCTGTAAATAATTGTTGCCAATGCAACTCCAAAACACTGCTACCACTCTAAAAAGAGAAACCAAAACTCTGTTTTTGTTGATAGATGATTTACCCACATTTTAAAGAATTTGTGAATTAACAGACAATGTTATGTTTATCTTATATGTCTGTACTTGCCTGTACTAGATCAGGGTTACCACATAAATAAAACTCTCAGTGGAATCAACCTGAAAATATTCCGTGTGTTAAACATTAGCTAACAGCTGAAGAAATTACAAAAACTCTTGCTCTTTACTTTCACTCTTGTATTTGCATTTGTCTTAGTGAAAAATTGCCGACTGATGATGAAAATAATAAAAGTTATTATAGGACGCTCATGTGTTTTCCTGATTTCATCGCGGTTTCCACCCAGCTTCTCAGATGCAAGCCTCGAGGATGAGAAGCACCAGAAACGCTTTTGCCGGATTGCAGACGGTCCGCAGCGGTTCCGGGGGTGTTCAGGGCAGCGGAACCCCGCTCCCCTTGCCTGGAACGCCAATGACATCTAGCGGCGAGCTCGCGTCCGTCACAAAGCTAAAAAAGCAATTTAAGATAAAGATTGGGGTTGGGGAGCGGAGGGGGGCAGGAGCGAATTTGTATATATTTGTTTCCACCAAATATTTGCAGGCAACCCTTCCAAGACTAAGGAAAGCTTTCCCAGTACTTTCTCATCCCAACCTGGCCACAATGACTCTCCCGAAACTGCAGCTTCTGTGTGAAATTTCACTCAGTGTGCTCTATTTTTAGGCTGATAATATCAAAGAAACACATAACCTCTGAAGCTGAAGCAATACACAGAGAGTTTAGGACAGTGCAGTTCTGTCGTTCACAACCAAGTGATACAAACTCCTGATGATCAAACTTTGTCTTACTGAGGAACAACTCGATCCCTACAAAGACAAGAACGAACTGAGGGCTGTGGGCTCTCAGCTGAAACCAAACATTTCTCACTGAGAAGATTTCCAAATCTTCTACAAATGCAATAGGAGCTCCAAGGGGAAGGAGGTAGGCAAAGGAGAAAAGGAAGGGGAACAGAGCAGCTAATTGTAGGAGAGATGTCTGCTTCACTTAGAATTATCCCACTGATACTGCCAAGAACCTCTTCTGCCTCTGACAGTGCTGGGCAGTGTCTCAAGCGTGATGCTGTGATAAGCACAGATAGAGCGCCCACATCAGGGCCAGTGGCTTGCTCTAAAGCCCTTTGCTCTTTTACTGTGAATAAAAGTTAGAAGCAGAACCCATGTAATTTATCTTTGCTGTTCCATCTGAACATCTTTCTACTTCCCTTCTGAGTGGCACCGTGGAAATAATTTCCAAACCCCTCCGGGCAGAGTCCTTGCTGTTCAAGCAGAAGCAGGGCCGGGAGCAGAACGCGTGGGGAACCCTGGCAGCAGCGCAAGGCTGACCCGCAGCCCAGGCTCCAAGAGGCTGCTCCCTGGAGCCGCCTTCCTGGGGCTCCTCTGGCTTGCTGCACTGCATCTGCCCCATCCAAGGTGCACCAGGGATAGGGAGATTGGACATAATGCCCTTTACTGGGCATCTCCCTCCAGGGAGCCTCTCTCTTGCCCTATCTTTGCCACAGTCACAGTACATAAGAGCCATAGATAAAAGTATGAGAGGGAGGAAAATAAAGTGGGTGACCCCTTCAAGACACCAATGATACTGGCTCAAAGTTTGCTGATTAGGGTCTCTCGGGAAATATTGTTTGACTGAAAGTGAATCAGTTTTGACCTCAAAATAATTTTAAAAAACTATATATAATATAATTTTTAAATGTTGCAGCACTGAAAGGGAAAGAAAAAAGTTCCAAATTTTTAAAAATCACAACCTGTTAGATAACATGGACTTTAAATTTTCAGTAGGGATGAAAGAAACTTTTCAGAATATCATGAACTAGGAAACCTTAGTTTCGCCTGGACTTTGCTGAAACTGATAGAGATTCAAACAGCTATTTTGGATTGCTTTGTTTTGCTATTACAGGTAGCAGCTCCCTTGAATAGCCAGAATGTATTCCTCAAAACCAAGCTGAGAATACCAGATGAGATTCAAAACCATTTTCTTCTAGGACATCTTCTAGAACACATATATGCAGAAAAGAAAAAGGAAACATTCTCTTAATATATAGATTTAAGGGAGCTTTTGAAGAGATTCAAGAACTGCTATTTGATCTTAAACCCTGGAAGACTGACAGGATCATTTTATGTGCCCAGCCCAGCCATGATCACTAACCTAAATGATGACAAAAGGAGGACAAGAATTCTTGGGCTTTGCTGGTTCATGTACTACCCCTATTAAATTTTGTTAAAGTAAAACAGAAGAACATTAAGATCATCCATCATCATTAGCTCACGTACAACTTGCAAACTGCTGAGATGGAATTGTTCTGAGCCTTTCCAGCACGACTTAAATGTTCAGAGCAAGTTCCTCTTATTATGTGCCCCTCGATAAGCAGTAAAAAGGGAATTTTAGATTGGAAAGTGCTGCTGGTTCTAAATAATCAGCATCAGCATCTCTCCATAGCAGTTAAATATGCAGCTGTAGAGTTCTCTGGGATCTCTGGCCAGGAGCATGTTGTGCTCCAGTTCTTCTGTAAGGCTGTCTCTTAGTTAGATTTATACATTTTGTATTTCTCCATCTCCTGCTCCTAGCTCTTCAAAATGCATTTATTGGCACCATCTTCAACCAATTCTCCAACCAAAGTATGCGGATAATGCTTTTAAATTTCTCAACAAATTTCTGAGTAGGAAATTATATTGTTTTTTGACAAGAGGTAAAAAAGGAGGAAAAAGTGATCAGAAAAAAATGTGCCCTAGGCAAAAAATAAATTCGAGTTGAATTTAAATCTATTCCAGTTCTGTACAACTGTACCTCATTGCAGTATTTAAAGAGGGCTCTTGCAGAGCAGGCTAGACAGGAGTCAACACTCTGGTGGTGGTACTGCAATCTCTGTTAGTATGAGTGAAACACAGTACATTTGGAAGCAGCTTCTGGAGGATGACTAATCTATTGAGAAAGAGAATTTTGGGTTATAGATTGAGTTCAGTTTTGCATATCATCAATCCTAAATTGTTACTGGGATTTTTTTCCCATTATTTGTCCTGTCAGCCACAGACCCAGAGAATGGGTTATTTCCTTTTTTTCCTTCAATAGACTTTTCTATATTTGTCTCCATATGTGTCTCAGTTCTCCTCCCATCTTTCTTTCTTTCCATCAGACTTTCTAATCTCAGCTCCTGTCCTGGTTTTGGCTGGGATTCCTCCAACCTTTCTGAGACTGTTTTCATGCTTCTGAGTGAATTCTTACTGTTCTCACCAAATCTGTTTTCAAATAGGTCCCGTTCAGCATGGAAAGCCAAAAAAGAGTATTCCAGCAAGGAGCAGAGAAGAACACTCCTTATATTTCAGGCTAGATTATTTATACACCTTGATGTGTTGATACAGCAGGATGTTGTTAAATCAGCTTTGCCCTGTGTGGCATCATCATCCCACACACTCTTTTCCAGCCAGTGTTACCAACCAATTCCCATCTCTCTGCTTTGCTGGGGTCACACTGAGTTCTAACCCTGGCTTCCAATATTCTCCAGAACTGCAACTTTTGTGCCATCTGTAATAGATAGGTTTGTTGAACCAAACAGGTGACAGATGGTATGTATCTCTTACATTTTGACACTAAGCTGCTGAGAGTGACTCAAATATTTTTCCTGACAAGTTTCATATCCACCCATCTATTCTATCAAGGCAAAAGTTTCCTTGCTTTTTTTAGAAAAACATAATGCAATCCTCCCACTGAAGTTCACTACAGTGAGAAAATATCACATCTACTGCCTTTTTATCCATAAGTCTTGCTGTTCTGCCATTAAAGCAAAAAAAATTGAATTATTAAAAAATTTTTGAAAAAATAATTGCTTATACAGAATATATTGAGATTCAAATGGTGGGAGGTAAGGAACATTTAGAAAGCCATATCCAAAGTTCTTAGTGGGGTAGTCAACACTTGAAATCACATAAAAAATACCAGCAGATATGTTAAGTGTATTGCATAGTGATAATTCTCACATCACACTTGTTAACCTGGATGACAAGGAGATGGACTTTTATTTCTACCTGTGTTCCTAGCCAGAGTTTAGCTAGTGCACTTTCTGGTTATTTGTACTATACTTACACTTTACTGAGTACTTACCCTTAATAAGAGTTCATTTTCAAGAAGGGCTTCAGAGCCCAGACTGACTCAGCTCAATTAACTTATGGATGGAGACTATAAGGACCTTAATCCATCAGGCAGACGATTGCCCATTAGAATTGCAAAAAGTGCTGGGAGTCTTCTGCAGCAGCTGCAGCAACGTGATGGGGCAAGTTCAGTCTACTTTGTATACATGAACCAGCAGAAAATGGTTTAAGTTAGCAGAACTCTTTGAAGTGTTATTGCTGAATGTGTGGAACACTGTAATCTACATATATATACATAAGCACAAGAAGCTGACAAAAAAAAATTCATCCTTCACATTGCTTTTAATTATGCTTAAAATCTTTGTGACTGACTGAAGTGTTGAGGACTCGTTTTACATAGAAACAGTGAGACTTTGATCAAGGGGAATCACAGAATCATAGAATTGCTTAGGTTGGAAAAGACCTTTAAATCATTGAGACTTACCATTAAATTATACAACCTTACAGCACAACTGAAATTACAATCCAATGTGCAGCTAATGACAGAAGTAGCAAGAGGTGATTAAAAATGTGCCTTGCTTTCAGCTGGGATAGAGTTAATTTTCTTCCTAGCAGCAGGTACAGTGCTGTGGATTTGATCCAGTATAAAAATAATACCATTATTATCATTATAATTTTTTACTTCATTTTAATAATTAAACTGTATCTCAGCCCACGAGTTTTACCTTTTTCTAGTTCTCCTCCCCATCCCACTGGGGGTGTGGAATAGCAAGTGGCTGTATGATGCTTTGTTGCTGTCTGGAGTTAAACTATGACAGAAGGTGAAGAAAAGTCGTAAGAGGCGAGTTTTTCTATATTCAGCTAGATGACACTTTTAGAACAGCAGATGGCTCTGAGCACATTTAGTTTAGCATGACAAAGAAGTTATTATCCACATGAAAAATAAAAATCCAGAATCTGAAAGCCAGAATTTCTTCACTCTATATTACCATAAGCATCTTTATAAGGGGCCAAGGAAGGACAAACTGCTTTTAAATTGAGAAGGTAACACAAAAAATCTGGCTATTTCAAGAAAAAGTAAAATAATAAGCTCCAGTCAAGGACAAATACAAGAGCACTGTGTTTAACTTTGGAGACTACAGCATTAGAAGGACATGGACCTGTTGGAGAGTGTCCAGAGGAGGGACACAGAGATGCTCAGAGGTCCTGAAGCACCTCTCCCATGAAGACAGGCCAAGAGAGTTGGAGTTGCTCAGCCTAGAGAAGAAAAGACTCTGGGGAGACCTTACAGCAGCCTTTCAGCATCTAAAGGGCCTGCAGAGAACTGGGGAGGGACTTTTAACAAGAGCATGGAGTGGCAAGAGCTGGGGAATGGCTGTAAATTGAAAGAGGGAGGTTTAGATTAAATGTTAGGAAGATATTCTTTACTGTGAGGGCAATGAGGCACTGGCACAGGTTGCCCAGAGGGGCTGTGGATGCCCTGTCCCTGGAAGTGTCAAGGAGAGGTTGGAGGGCCTTGGAACAACCTGGTCTAGTGGAAGGTGTCCCTGTCCACGGCAGGGGAGGCTGAACTGACTGATTTCTACCATCCCTTCCAACCAAACCGTTGCAGGATTCTGTGAGCAGAGTAACAGCAGAGCGGTCTCTGCTGAGGAGTCTGATAGTGACGCTCATCATCACAATCTGTGTCACTGCTGGCAACACCCAGAGCAGCACGGGGCCAGTGGCACCCACACATGGGCCTTTCAAAGAAGCAGTGACCACAGATCAGGGGAATCGTTTTCTGCAGCTAAGCAAAGAGCCTTTGGTGTCCAGTACAGTTTCACCCAGACACCACAGAACGTCCTTCCATGGGGCTGCACAGAGGTGCTTGTGGAGTGCAGAGAATGAAGAGCTGAAGGAGTTGTGCACAGAGATGCTTTGCAGAGCGCATTTGGTGGAAATCCTCTGGATTTTTGTTTCTTCAAGCAGCACTGAGCAATGCTAGACCCAGGTACATGAACTTGATCTCAGACAAATCACAGTTTTCAGAGTTTCTTCTTACTGCAAATGTGTATGGCCTTAATAAGCAGACAGAGCATTTGGTTTAACAGTGGTTTTAGTTTTCTTTTGTTTTTCTCTTGTGTTTGTAAATCAGTTTGAAATGTGCTAACCCCCTGTAATTTCTAGTCTTTTTCTCTCTGCAGAATTACAGGCTTTGGATGGGAAAGATTTCACTGACACCTACTTAAAAACTTTCAGTGAAAAAAGCAATTAAGTTGCTGACATGACTTTTTTTTAAAAACAGGAATCAAATTAATGTCTTCTGAGCAATTAAAAAGGTAAGTCTGATCTGCCCAGACAGGAGCATTTCCATTTAATTAAGGATCAGCTCTATTGACTTTAAAAATTCTAGAGTCCAAGAGATTGTTTAAGAATTGTACTTACTGTCCAGGGAGTAAATTAAACAGTAGGCCAGAAAACTCAGTATTTTTAGGTTTACATAGATTGCTCTATAAATGATCCTCTGCTTCTTCCTTAAGGAGAAACCAGAGTATACAACCCTGTTGATAGCAAGAGCACAAACTTTGCTGCTACCTATTTTCTACTCAAGTATGGTCTCAAAAACCATTCTAGAAAGTACTTGAGAAGAGGTTGTTGAATGTTGAAAGCTACAATAATATTTACATGGACTTCCAAGCTTTGCTTCAGAACCTTATCCCCAAGAAGATAAGGTGCAGATAAGCACCTAAAGACTGAATGTCTAATCCCGTGCTATTGCTATCAAACTGGCAATCACTATCACCTCTGAAATCCTCTTTTAAGGGAGGGACAAAGATAAGCATAGAGTAATTTGCTAAAAAGTATTTTTTCACCTTGGCATTGAAGCTAGTGTCAGCTTTCATCATTCAGACCTGCTCAGATTCTGCTCAAGAACGGACTTGTGCCAAAGGAAAACTTGGGAATCTTCACGAGAGTGCAGAACTTGCTGCTGTACCCCTACACCTCCCCTTTGCCAGAGATGCAGCGCCAAACAAAAGCCCCAGTCCCACCAAGATCAAAGGTTTCAGCAGGTTAACTGTGAAATGGCTGCAAAGCCTTTGGCTGAAGACATGAGCAGCTGTGGGTGGATGTTTAAGGAAGCTCTTCCTGGACTTCAGGACTTGCTATATAAAACAAAAAGACAGTTCTCTAACCACTACTCTTCTCAGTAACTCACACATGCTGCAGTCTCAGCAATGCCTCTGTGTTTCCCAGCAGGAGCTACACAAATACAAAACCCATCTGTTAAATGCAGTCCCTGCTAACTGTTCAGCTCTTTACCATGCCAGGATATATCATTGCTTTGACAGAGGCTTTAACTAGAAGGTATTTTTGCCAGACGATGGTTTGCAATTCAATATTGTAAACAGCTAGTCCTGTTTATCGTTCAAGACAGATTGGCGACACTCACAGAAAGGGTGAGGAAAGTGAGTCTCTGCCCTGCCAGCTACAAAGTTGCTGTAGGTTTCTTGGTCATGCTTTCTGAGACGTCAGCAGAAGGTTTTCTGGCTCCCAAAGGCAGTGTCTTACATATTTAATTTTTTGTTAAAAAGCTCTATGCTTTTTTTGATTTTGCTTGCCAGCTCATGAAAGCAGAGTGCAGTGGTGAGGGCGTTCACTCAGGCTTTTCAGTATGACAAAACTGCAGCGTGAGTTCAAAGCAATACAACTTATCATCTCTGTTACACAAGCCCCTATATAAACAGCGATTTTTAATGTGAAATATTGCACACATAATGAATGAAATTACACATCATTCCAAATGCATTCACCCAGTTTATTGTTTTCTTTAAAGAGAAAGTAACAAATAAAAATTATGCACATCACCCTTTTTTTCCCCAATAAAAGTAGCTGTATCATCTTTACCAGTATTTATGAAATGAAGAAAACCCTTACATCATTTAAAGGGTTGAATTATAAAGGTTCAGCGCTTAAAAATAAATATCCAGACACCTATAAACGTCCCCAGCAAAGTTTTTGAGGACTGAAATAGTTGTTTCATGTGTCACGGTTCATACAACTGATCAACAGAGGGCAGCAAATTCCTTGGAAAAGGCAGGAGTGCCGCAGATTTAAGAGATTAGTTTAAACAAAGTGCAGCAACGATTACATTTCTTAGATTCAAAAAGCTAATAGAGAAATAAGTGATTTACAAAGTGTCCACTGTTAACTCAGCAAGTTCTTCAGTGTTCTGTTCATCAGCTGATGAAATATAAAAGCTCCAAGTCAACAGAGCACTTCCGAACATCCTAAATTTCTGCTTAATGAAATTTCAGCTTAATAAAGCGTCTGCTTTGCTTTAAGCATAGATTCATGAAACTGGAACAAAGGACAGGAGGAGTTTTTGGAATTTATGTTCAGTTTTGAGAAATATTAATCTTTTTGCAGCATTTTTGGTCTCTAATGAGAAATCTCTCCTTGCCCAGACTTCCCAGCCTCCACACAAGAGCCCATCTCCAGCTAAACCTCAGCAGTCGTTTAAATGGCAATTTTTCTGCCACCGGCTACACCCGAGGCTGTCTGTCCTTGAGGTCTTACGTTGGACAGGGGGAAACATTTTACACAAGAGTTCTATAAAAAAGCCTAATAAATAAAACTCTATTTCAAGTGCAGCTCCTGAGGTCGGAGTCGCAGTATCCAATGTAATGCAAATTGTAGATTTCCCTGTAGCTGAAAAATCCCAAATACTGCTTCTTTGATGTGTACTAGGGAAGGAGTTCCTGATGCATTCTCTCACTCAGTAGAAAAGATAACTGCTGGGTTTGCTTTTATTTCTTTTCTTCTATCCAGCTTGCCTACTTAAGTGAAAATTGGAGACAATTAAAACTTTTGAATCCTTTAGCATTCAGTCAAAGTCTGCTAAAATTACACAGTTTGTTTAACCAAAACATCCCAAACTCATTTTCTGGGGAGTGGGAGATAGAAATGGCACATTGTGGAAGGTATAAAATTAATTTTCTTAAAAAAAAAAAAAAGGTGTTTATAGACTTTTACAGAATAAGATTTTTTTTCATGGGGAAATAAGTTTGTATTTGAGAGGTATTAAACTTTTGTAGATGGAGGTTTCAGGAACATAACCAATATCCTTGGAAAACTGCTTTTCTCTTTTTGTCCTACCTGAGATATTAGAAATGCTTTGAAAAAAACAAACTAACAAAACCCTTCCAATGAGGTTAAGTTTACCTCTTCATTGAATTGTAGTTATTTGAGACAACAGTGTATTAATAATTTTATATTTATCTACTGCCCCTTTTTCCTTGGCCGCTTGATAAAAGTGAAGTTTGATTTCACCACACCTCAGGAAAATTGTTACCTGCCAGTGTAACAAGTTTAAATTTGCCCATCAGAACAGAAGAAAATGCATTGTATAGAAAGACTCAAGAGACTCATTTGATACTCAAAAGGATAGAAGTAAAAATATATCTACATACAAAAATATACTGTATGTTTTAAAACAAGAATAATTGATACAAGGAAAGTTCTCTGCTCAGTTATTTATAATCCACCCTTTCTCTCACCAAACCATTAGGTATCTGTAATATAGGCAGTGAAGGAGCAGACTTTGGATCTATTTAGGCACCTTAATATAATGAAAAGCCTATCCATGAAGGTGTGTGCTTACTCATTCCTATTGCTTAAGCTTCTATCTTTACCTTAGATTGATTTTATGACAGTAACACAGAATTAAAGATCAGAACATTGAAAATAGTCGATCCATATGTATTTGAACAGCAGCTCAAGGGGAATAAAAAAGCAACAAATCTAAGTACTTCTATTTTTGCAGGTGATTTTTTTCTTCCCTCATTAGGCATTTTAATAGCTTGTATTTATCTCTTCAGTTCTACCCTCCTGGCAGGTGTTTTAAAAAGGCCCATATCACTTACACAGAAGGATTTTTTATTTCCTTCTCATTGTCCTGCACAAAGCCCAAATCAGGCACATTGCTCGATTTCGTCCCTGCTGACACCCCTAACACACCACAGAGTGTTGCTCCCATTTACCCGTTGTTTAACAGCAGCTTTAACAACCCATTGCAAAGTCTAGTGATGCTGGAAATGCTGAAGACATTCTGACAGGATATCCCCAAGGAAATACATTGCGCAGCTTGGTTTATTATTCTCTCTTCAATCCATGACAGGCATAGAAGATGGTTTTATTCTTACTTTATTCTAAAAGTAAGTTTATAAAATAGATTCCAAACTCACCCTTCTCTAAGAATTTTGCTATATTGCTTGAATCAAGAGAAAAGAAAACAAGGCAAAGATTTTTTAGCAGGCTCTATTCCTGCCTGTTCCTATTTCTGTGCTGCTAAGGAGGAGGGCTACATCCTTCAGTAGGCCCAGAGATCCTTCTTCACTTTTTGTTAGCCTAATTAACATGCAAGGGAACAATGTAAATTCTAGACAAAATGGACAGCAACCCATAACGGTATGCCTGGCAAAGTAACATAAGCACAATAAGAAACACACCTGGAAATCAAGTCTTAAACAATCACTAGGAATAGAAAACAAAATAAATTGTACTTTAAGAGGCAAAACCTGAAGAGCTAAATAATGCACGGAGAAAGAAGGAAGCCAGCATTTGGGAAGTACAGTACGTGGACGAGTTTGGGTGAGGCTGCACAGGAACAGGCTCTCAGCTTTGCCACCAAGCTCTCTGAAATACAGGTTTGTAGCAATTATATAACACTCAAATCCAGCAGATGTAACAGCTGCCAGCTATGGCTCCTTGCCCAAAGAGAAGCAAAAATCAGAGACTTGTTGAAACGCAAAGCGTTAATTAATGCTGCATACAAAAAATGCACAAAGCAATTCCTCTAGTTGTAGTGCTGCTGAAGTGGTATTTAAAAATTAAGATGAGAGCTTTCCTGGAAAAGGTCCTTCTTAGCTGAAGAGTGGGAAAGTCAGGTCCCAAGAGGTGATGGAAAGTCTTAGTTACACCAGCTGAAACGATCAAGTGCAGCAGCACCTAGGAAAAGCCAGTCCCTTAAAACAAAGGAAGATAAGCACAAAGTGCTCTCGAGTGGAAAAGCACAAGTGAATAGTTGTCTGACCAAGCTTGTGTTTTACTTTAGCTTAATTGAGGTAGGGACAACGTATAAAGCAATTATTTTATTAGGGAATTTGATCTGAGGTTCCTGATTTATGTGGATTACAAGCATATAGAGAAGCTGGAAGTCTTTCTAATGAGGTTTTGGTACCTTAACTTATAACAGACATGGCTATTATCAGGGTATCTGTAAAAATTGTAATTAAATTTTTCTCTTTCATTATTTTAGGAACAAACTTGGATCCTCATATTGTGGGTTGCTGAGATGAGTAAGCTCAGCCTCAGGAGTGTTTTATCCATTTGAAGTGTTTTGCATTTAAAATGGATAGTCTGATACAGGGATTGTTGAATGTGTTGGCTTCTAATGTGGGAGACAAACTGGTAAATTATTAAGGCACCTGTGCTTGGTACTTGGCTTTTCCTATTTAACCTTTTGATGTCTAGAAGCATTCATTTATTGTGGAGCAGGTAAGAGACAGCACCACTGAAAGATGTTAAGCTAAACTTATGAACCAAAGACATTATAATAGGACTTTTGAGTATGCTTTAAGAAATATCTTTTTTTTTTCCTTGAATATTAAAGTTTGAGTTTCAGCATATGTCAACTATTTCATGTTTTTAATCATATCTCTCAACCACTTAAATGATCATTTCTCTAGGGAACCAAAGTTTTAGAAGAGAAACTTAAAAATTATATCAAATGTATTCAGCATAAAATCTGCTAACCTGATTATCTCTTTTGACTGTGATGACTCACATCTCACTTGATAGAGGGCTTAGTGCTTTGAGTTCTGGCTGCTGAGGCAGTTCCCACATGATTCCTGATGCCTCTGCCCCATCTCAGGAATTGTGCGTTAAATTTGCATCAGTCTGTGTTAGTGACAAAGGCAGAATAAATGCTTTTCTTTTCTCCTCTATTGAGTGTGGGTAAAGGCCTACTTGGATTATGGTAATGCTAGGAAAAAAGGGCAGATCCACATCCTATTTATTTGGAAACCATGATGAAATATCGACCGTACCAGTGAAGGAGTGAAGAATCACACCTAAATTAGGAGAAAGGGAGAATTCTGGTGTGAATCCACCAGCTCTTATGCTGATGTGGAGAATAAAATCATAGGATCATTAATGCTGGAAAAGACCTTTAAGATCATTGAGTCCAACTATTAAGCTAACACTGCCAGGTCCACCACTAAGCCACCTCTCTAAGCACCACATCTGCATGTCTTTGAATGCTTCCAAAGGCGGTGATTTCACCACTTCCATAGGGAGCCTGTTCCAATATTTGTCCACACTTTCAGCAAAAATGTTTTTTGTAATATCTCACCCAAACCTCCCCTGGTGCAACTTGAAACTGTTTCCTCGCACCCTCTGGCTTGTTACCTGGGAGAAGAGGCCAGCCCTCACCTGCCTACACCCTCCTTTCAGGTAGAGCAATAAGGTCCCTCCTGAGCCTCCTTTTCTCCAGGCTAAACACTCCCAGCTCCCTCAGCTGCTCCTCATCAGACTTGTGCTCCAGACTCTTCTCCAGCTCCCTTGTCCTTCTCTGGACTCAC
This sequence comes from Callaeas wilsoni, assembly GCA_013398955.1. Taxonomy (NCBI): domain Eukaryota; kingdom Metazoa; phylum Chordata; class Aves; order Passeriformes; family Callaeidae; genus Callaeas; species Callaeas wilsoni. Next base: position 57,044 of record VWPU01008810.1, read on the forward strand.
TCCAGCACCTCAATGTCTTTGTTGTTGTGAGAGGCCCAGAACTGGACACACCACTCCAGGTGTGGCCTCACCAGTGCTGGGTACATGGGGACTATCACTGACCTGGCCCTGCTGATCACACAATTTCTGATACAAACCAAGATGTGTATTTTGAAGCACTTCTCTCACTTTCCTTTAAATCTGTATGGATTTGCATGACTTTCAGTAATGTCGTCCATTATAGTTGCATGTTGTTGCTTTCCGTTACTTAGATTTTCAAGGATAAAGAACAAGAAGTTAAATTCACAGTAACAGGATGTACTTTAATTCTCTAATTCTCCTTTCTCTGTGGCAGCAAATGTAAAAAAAATGATTAGTTACACTCTACTGTAGTTTAGTTGAGACCTTATGTTCCATGCCAAAGTACTTTGTCTTAATTTAGACCTTGAACATATAAGCACTTGAGCATGTCTCTAGAATTACTCACAAGTAAAGCTATTGACTTTAAAGCTATTGACTACCATATGAATCAAGTTCAGCTTTGTAAGGTTAAAGGTCTGGAGACATTATTTCTTCACTGTACCAAAAAAAAGGAAGCTAAGCAAGCTGCGGCTTTTGTACCATTGGCAGATTTTTCTTATAGATAAACACCTCTAATGAAAATTGTTTTCAGTATTGCTGTTCTGGAGATGTCAGAAACACACAAGTGAAGACATTGTCACCTTCCAGAGATCTGGATCATGGTATTCAAGTTAATTTATACAGTATGACATTTTTTTAGTTTGTTTCTGAAGGTTCTTCTCTGCATGTCTGGTGTAGTGAAGGTTGATTCAAACACAGTTAAAACAAGTAGAAAAGATTTTTCTCCCCTTCTTCTCTTTTTTTTTTTTTTTTTTGCAATGACTGTGTCTTCTGGGAATACACTGAGGTTCTCAGAACCTCTGCTGAAGCAGTAAATAACTGGATTTCTTCTAAGTAGACTAAAGAACATGGAGTCATGTCCAACACAACTGACTTGGTGCTGCTGCTGAAAGCCACTTCAATATGGGACTTCAATGCTGCCTAAAACTATGTGTCACAAGCTCTGGGTAAAAAAACCTTAATTCCATCTATAAAAAGCCTGCCTTTTAAAGAGTAAATCCCAGCAATATGTGCTGAAAGCTATCTGAACTATTCAGCTCTGTGTGACTAATAGATTCCATTGCTACCAAGATCCACTGCCAAGATGACAGAGATTTCTGTTGTGAGATCTTCTTCATGAGACAATAGCAAACTATAAAAAAAAATCAAACCAACCCCCCAGAAACACCAAAACTAACAAAAAAAATACCCCATCCCTAAATCCCCAAAAATGTTCATTCCCCCCACAACCAACCATAATAAGACCACACTAAACAAAGAACACTCACAAATACCATGCCTTTTCGGGTGAAAATCTCTTTATTTCATGAAAGAGCTATATTTTTTTCTCCCCATCATGAAAAAGATCAAGACATGATTTGACTCGAACCTGGGGGAAGTGTGTAGTGGTGGCTCTTAGGAGTAACATCACTGTAATTCTTCAGCTTTTGCCAAGGACTCAAGAGTTCAAGAAAGTGACACTTCTGCGTGCTTAGCACTGTTTGCCTTTTCTGTTTGTTTTTTTTTTAGAAATAATAAAGGCTCTGGAGCTGAGTGGTCCCATCTGACCATGTGAAAAGGAGGCTGTTTTGGGGGATTACCTCCCCAGTTTGCAGATGTCTTAGTGTCCTTGGTGAGGCACTCTGCCATGAAGGAGTGCTACTGCAGATGGGGCCGTTGCTGCAACGGGCAGAGCTCAGGCACGGGGATGATGCTGTTCCTTTCCCACCTGCTCTCCACTGAAATCCAGTGTCCTCTACAGCTGATCTGCAGTTGCACAAGGGGAAGGAGAGAAGTTGTGGTTTGCAGGAGGAATGTAAAAAAGCAGATAAATAGCTCATAGGCAACATGTGACACCACACTGGTCTCAGCCTGTCCAGTGGTGACAGATGTTGTTCTGCACTGTTTCTGGTGAATATAAGTGTAGCTGTTGAACCACAGGTTGCTGCCAATTCAAAAAAGCTTTATGGCCTACTTGAATCTTGGGGGAAGCTCTGGTGTTTGCTACTTGTAGTGGTTGACAACTTGCAAGTTACTCCTCTTCTGCATCAGTCCTAATCCAACCCTTTTAGCTCCTTATAGGAATTATTCTGAATATTCTGATATCCTTCTCTCTGAGTCCTGCTCAAAGAGATGCATTGCATGAAAGCTGTATACCTTATACAGGCAGAGGGACTGTCAATAGTTCTTCTAGGACCTGCAAGAAGCTCTGTGGATGTCTCGGTTCTGAATTATGCTTTTTCCTTTGAGCCTCCTAGCAACTGTGCATGCATTTTTTACTTCAAGGTAAGACTTCTACTTGAGGCTGTGCAAAAAATGATAGATTCCCAGCTTAAGGAAGACACATAAATAATTCCAGAGGTTACTTGTGTTTCATCACAACAGCAGTGAGATGATAGTGCTGATGAGCATAACAACGTAATTCAAAGTTCCATTATCATTAATATTATATACAATTATTATGTTACTTGCTTTTAACAGGACCAAAACCTTGTAGAAGGAGAAATAGTATCTGAAAGAATCCAGAACTAAGAATACTGGCTAGTATAAAATAAATGCAGTCAGGCTCTGTTGTTATTTCTTTGTAAGCAGAGAGCTTGGAACAGGCAATCAGAGATGTAAATTAGCAGCAGCTGATAGAAGCTGACACTTTGGGCTGAAATGCAGCCCCAAATAAAAAGTCACTTGACTAATTTAAGGAACATGAGGTGCTCTATATTTTCCCCAGGTTTATTTGCTGCTTATTTTCTAGAAAAGTTGTCTTTCACTTTACCGAATCTTTTGTAGAACAACATCATCACCTTGTTTTTCTTGTGAATATTGCTGATGTTGTTGTTGCTGGGTGGTCCCTGGTGCTCAGCACTTCCACTGTGTAGCAAACCTAAAAGTGGAAAGAAAGGAGGCTTTTTGGCTAGTTAAAAAACCAGGATGTGAGCCTTCACCATTCAGGCTGGGATCTCTGGAAAACTGTTCTTAGTGACTAACTTGGTCTACAAGACAACACAGTTTTCAGCAACAGTCTCACTTCTAGACTTTATTTCAACATTGTGACCATGATTTATTAGATGGATCAAACAGTTTTAAATAAGTCTGATATGCTTATATCCAGAGGGAAGGTCTTACATTCATCAGCTTTCAGTTCTTCCCAGTTTCAATGAAGCAAGGAAGATGCTGAGAACCAGAGACGTACAAGATTGGGTCAGAGAGGTATAAGGCTTTCTGAGACCATTTGTGTGAAGCAAGCCAGGTTGCACTTGTATAAATATAAGGCAGCAGGCAGACCTGACAAGGGCTGTTTTATCATGGTTTGAGGACTAACTCAAGTTTGAACTACAGCTGGGATCTCTGTACAGCTCGGATTTTGTATAATCAAGTTTCTTGTGTGCTCATGGAGCACGGCTCCTGTGTGCAGTTTCTCTTCTCAGTTCCAAGTATCATTCTGTGACCAGGTTAAGAAATCTTTAGTGCAGAGCCCTGTGACTGAATTTACATTTGTGATAAGATGTGGTCTCATAGGACACCATGTAGTTCTCTACCAAGCGAGTTTTCTCTCAGGAAAGAATAGAAAAGACAAATGACTAACTGCATAAATTACAAAGAACAGTGCAAACAATTCTTGGTGAAAAGAGCTTGATCTGTTGCATCGCCTCGTACTTGGAACACATTAGCTATTTTCTAAGAATCCAACTAACAAGTGTAATAAAGAAAGGCAGCACGTGATCTCTGTGAATGTCAAAATCAACCCTGAGAAAGTATAATTGGACTCCTGTTGTAGTTAGCTGAGGGTGAACTGTTCCTGTCGGGCAGCTTCTCTTGGATATTGCCTAGTTCCAGCAATATTGACCAGCACAGCCAGCTCTGAGCAGCTGCCTCCAGCCCATGGAGAGGAAGAGGGAGCAAAGACTTGCTGACTGACTGGAAGGATAAGACAATGTATGTGTGTGAAATTACTCCGTAAGATTCTTAAATGCTTCCTGCTAACATATGGGGAGTTTACGGTCTAATTCTCTCGCTTTCTTGTGGTTTGGTGATGCAGTATAATCGCTGTCCTTCAGTCGAGGAATCAAAGCATGTATGGACTTGCCCAAGCACAAACAGGCACTCTTGTGGGGAGAAATGGACTCAGGCCTTCTGGCCACAAAACAGCCTCCTTTCTGTCCTGTCCAGTCTTGCCTGCCTGAACTGTTTCAGGGACATTCACAGGAAGCAGGAAAAGGTACTGTGATCAATATGAGAGGTTTCACTAACTTGCTGGTTTTCTTCCCTGGTTTTATTGATGAATCTCTGATGGAAGAGTAAAGCTCCATGAGGATCTTCCCAAAGGGGCTGGACTCAGTTTTGTGACCCCTTATCTTTGTCACAGATGAGGGGATATGTGGGAGGAAAATTTGTGTGAACCAATGTGTTCAGAGATGTTGTTCTGCAGCTGTCCTGAAACCATGCTTCTCTGATCCTATTTCCTTGCTCCTTTAACCTCCCTTTCCTTCTTTAACACTCCAGCTGTGTGACTAGTTCCAAATTCCACCTCAGACTTGCAGGCAGATTCCAGGTCAAATACCATTAGGAATAATAGGCAACCAGACGTAAAATCCATACTTGATAACAGTGTAAACCTCTTCTGTGAAAAGGCTTGTAGCTGAGATCAATGGTATGGCTTTAGTTTATTTGTGTGTGGGTATGTGATATTGCCTGGCTTCCTTTCTTGAAGAGGAGCCCTTCCAGGTGAGTATCTTGGTTTAATTGCTCTGTGTGCCTGTAGCCCTCATCTGATGACAGGAATCAATATAGGAGAGTTTTGGGTTTTTTAATACTGGGACCTTGCCACTTCCCATAGACTTGATGTTAGGGAAGAAATCAGAGGAAAAAAATTGTGATAGGAATTGTCTGAGATAGTAGAATAACAGGCTGACTTCTGAGTCCTTGTAGGGGTTTGGGTTCT